>CABFWO010000802.1:100378-114067 GCA_902155825.1 Timema genevievae | reverse complement strand
ACACGGGAATCGAACCCGGGACCTTTGGCTTTGTACGCCAAGGCTCTAACCACTGAGCTATCCAGGTGTCATTTTTCACTTTTCAGAATATGATATCTAGATGGAGTAATCCTCACTAAAAGCATAAATAATAGCTTTGGCTATTTAATTCTTAGTATGAAATCCCGTACAATTATAATAATTGTACAAATGGCAGCAATAAGCCAACTACCGAGTCGAGGATGGCTGCGTTATCTGATAGATAGCTCGTGATATTAATATAATCACATACTTGTAGCTGACGATTTCCGCACTTCATCATAGGCTCTGCTTTAAAATATGAGTGAAGAATGACCCTGGGCACGGGATGAATCCTGGATAGCTCAGTATTTAGAGCATTTACGTACTAAGCCAAAGGTACCGGGTCCCGTGTCCAGGTGTGATTTTTCAATTTCCAGAAAGTGTGCTAAACCTATCGATAGTAATAAAAAGTTAATAAAAATGTCAAAATGAGAAGTTTTCCTAGCACTCGATGAACCAACACACAATAATATTGCCTAGCGCCTGTAAACTAGACTGTACTGGGTCAAGCGTGCGCGCTTGAAAAATAGAACCAGTTCTATCTTTCAAGCGCGCGCGCTCAGTCGCTCGCTCGTTCGCTCCAGTCTGGCCACCTCTCATTACAACCCATGTATTCTATTTTATATTTTAGTCGCTCGCGCGCTCAGTCTGGCCGCCCCCTCAGTCTTATCTTAAATAAATCTCAATTCACTTAAACTTTCTCCGTTTGTTGGTATTCACAAAATCCAGCCGATTTAACTTGAAACTTAAACAAAACCGACAAAGAAACTATAGGAATTCTTAGCTGTAATTTAACGCGCTCTTTTGTGAAAAAATATTAGAATATAATTTTATGTTAAGAATAATATTGTAAATGGTGACTGTATAGTCTAAAATCAGTGTAGGGTAGAATAATTTGGTTTCAAAGGCTATTCAGAGTATTTGCTTTTTAACAATCTCAAATTATGTTTGGTTATTTAAGTTTGAATTGGTTTGAATGTTACTTTACAAATTCGGTGTGTTAGATTGTATTTCTGGTTGAATTTGTCCCTTTAGTTGTTCCCCATACTTCATACATATGTATAACTTTCCAAGCTAGTGGCACAAAATCAAAACAGTATTGTATTGTAGCTCGTTTGTAAAGTGAAAACTGGTTTTGTCAAAGTCCATCTGTTGGGGACTCAAACGTAAATTGGTTTTAGGAAACCAAAATAAACATCAAATAATAAAGGGAATATATTTATTTATCTATCTAGCACAGGCATCTTACTAACCGTTCGGGTTATAAGCTTATATACTAATTACGTTAATAGGTGAGAAATTAGAAAGGTTGAATTTAGAGGAAGTGAACCCACATTGGCGTGGAGGGAAAGTGGAAAAACATTTAGTAAAAGCCACCCCCAGTTCACCCAACCGAGATTTGAACCTCAATCTCTCCGTCCTTGGCAGTTTAGCTCAACATGACACAAGCGCGTTAGCTAACTACGCCACCAAGCTGGTTAGCGTAATATATTAAGTACAAACAAGGACAAACTAAAATTAACATATATAATATAGTTTTTATAGTGAAAAATAGTAAAAACCTTTATAATTGACACTTATCGCAGTATGAAGCGATTTTTGTTGCTAATTGGAAGAAAAATGTAGCTATTATTAAGGTTTTTAATCCTAAGCGAGTATATAGATATTTAAAGTATCTACACGCACACAAGCGTCGAAAAAATTGTGGATAACCACATCATTAAACTACCAGTGGTATATAATTCCATGTAAACCAAAGTGAGATTCGAACCTTAAACTCTCCGTTATAGCTTATATAAATCGAGATCGAGACTAATGCCTCACACCATTTGACTATTCATGCTAATTCTACTACTGAATGATTTTAAATACATGGGTGTTGTTCTGATTGAGTTAATCAGAAGAGTGTGAAATGCACAAGGAAACCTATAGTATGATTTAGATAGGAAGATCAGTAGTAGCTAGTTACTAAAATAATTTTAAATAATTTATATATCAAGTTATTTTACCTGCATTTTTCATTTCTGATAGATATTATCAATACATATACAATAACAAAAACAATTATACTAAAATGTAACTAATGTTGACTGCAGAGCAATGTGTTCAATTTTTCTCTACTGTTCTTCCAATCAAAATCAGGGTATAGTTTATACTTATTGTGCTAATTTAATCAGTAAGTCAGAAAGGGAAAGCTAAATATGCTCTATTAAATAAATAAGTTAAGTTACATGAAATATTTATAAGAGTACTGCAATTTTTTTTAAATATTTGTAAAATGCGGTGTCTAAAAACCCTTTTAAAATGTAAATATAAATATTTAAATATGGATATTTAAAAAATAAATATCCGCATATATAGGCTCACAGTCTTAGGGACGTATGCAATCACTTGACAAAGTGTATGCTAAGTGAACACTAGAGTGGGTTTGCTTGTGTCATCATAGGTTAATAGGTGGACCTATAGTGAGCTCGGGACCACATTATTCTTTAACTAATAATTCACTAACGTTCTTGTATACCACCCTTAATATCTTAGCTTATTCAGTTTGGTTTTCTTGTGTCAGGGAGGGTTGAGGCTATAGTCCCAGACGGCTGCTCCGAGGGTGGTTTTTAATTAAGTGTTTCCCACTCTTGCTCCACAAAAATTTGGGTTATGCTTCCTGTAAATGGATCCATTCTCATCCTAAAGCCATTAATATGATATATATATATATAAGCGTATTTGTTAAATAAGATACTTAGACACAATCAAATACAAAATAAAAGTGGTTGTAAACACATAAATATATGGTATTTATCGTTGGACAGCAATTGTTTGAGATTTCTCGATACTTTTTAACTATGTGTAAATAAATTTTATATATTGAGGTCTTACTATTAATATTTAAAGCTTTAATAAACATTTTAATATTTTATATTTTACTACTAATATTATTAAGATTTGCAAAGAAAATACTTGGAGACTTTCTAAATCATAACTGTTAACTAATTAAAGACCGTTGTTTCCGAAAAATAAATAAATCCTAAACTCAAAATAGTTGGCGCAGCTTTATTCGTGGAAGAGACCTTAGTAAATCATTGCTTTGGGATTATGGGTACTCCCACCAAGTTGCCCCTAACTGTGTTGCTGGGTTTGTCCATCAAGTTTCCCGAGGGGGTAGTTAATCATTTTGCAACATTGATACTGATAACTGCTTTGGTTTCCTACAGGGCCTACACGAACATTTCCTCCTGATCAACGACCGTTCATTAGTTTGTAAGCCATGAACCAGTTTCAGGTTATTTTAAAGAAAGTTTGCATGAGTTAAAAGTACTGCCCTAGTATTAACATTTAATATTTTGAGTAAGCTTAAAACTATCCTTACTATTAAGTACGCATACTTAAACTTCCAGATTGTTTATTCTGTTTTTCTTTATTGAGGAATTGTCAAGGTGTATTTAAGAGTGTTTTATTTTTACGGTGGTTTCAAAGTATCCTTGTTTGCTAAGGGTACATAGACTCAAAATTATTCTTTATTATTCCCTACACATTTATCTTAATAATGAATTATTATCACACTAACTGCGTACAATCCGAATGAATAATAGAATGCAATGCTAAGAAAAAAGAGAAAAAACCCATACTATTTGGTTAAAAATATATGTTTTAAAAAAATGCTGTACAATGTGTTTATTTATTTTTATATTTTTACCTAAATATTTAGAATAAGGTCAGGTTTTTGTATTCGTTTAACATTTTAAATTTATATTTAATAAATCCTTTTGTGATTCTCAAAAATATATCTATTACATTTAAACGTACTAATAATATATATGTTTTTAAAAATATATTTATATTTTAATGTCAGAGCAGCTACACATACTAAAAAAATGTAATTTAGATAAATAATTATACTGACTCTTGAACATTTTTAAAAGTTATTAAATGTTCGATAAAAGAATAAAAATCTATTTAAATTACAAACACAAAAATTTATAAAATATATATTAGCACACGAGATTAAAATATTTCAACACCTCTTCAAAGTGGTTGGATCATTAGATTCATTGGACCGTTTCTATAATCCATATACTTTATTAACAAATTAATGCAATATTTTATTTAAGACCAACCTAGATAAATTTAACTTAAATTATATATTGGTAGGCATGCAGGTAAAGGCCGCAACATCGTCTTGTTAATGTTTTCCGGTGTCATGGAGGTTAGAGCTCAAATATTGACCTAATCTACTGAGGGTGGTTGGTTTCCCGAGTTGATTTTCCGTTATAACATCAAATAAATACGCGTGCGTCTCCTCCGTCGACTCAGTGGTCTTAAGATAGAGTGATTGCCTCAGGACCCGATGCTCACCAAGTTGAGGTCGATGGATTTTTCTTGAGCGATAGAAATCCTTCGCACAACTTCTTTTGGAGGTGTAAAACGATTGTGGCTTATAAAATATGTTTTTAAAGTATGTGATATTATATTTTCGGCAAATTTTGTATGTCCTTTGGTGCTCATAGAAATTTAGTGTGGAAGGTAACGGGAGAACATCATAATTTCTTAAATGCCCTGGTACATGGTATTTCTAATAGATATTGGGGCAACACTAACTAGACGAAGAGTTGAGGACATTCCCAGCTCCGCATGGATAGAAAACACATACAACAAAACTACGGATTTTTGACTTAGGAAGTTTCCTCAATTATAATTTCTAGATCATTCCTAACCTAGTGATTAAAATATGTGAATGGCTTGAACAAGTATAATTAGATTTTAGTAGGAAGAACGTTATTTGAAACCTGGATACTCATGTTTCCATAGTGATTGAACAAAAATTACAGTATATTTATATTATTAATAATATTATTACTATTAATTTAATGAGATATATTACAGGAATCTAAAAGTAAGCGTTATTGGAAGCTTTTTTTAATATTCAAATTATTTTTATAATAATAAATCGACTAAAACATTTTTCTAGAATACAAATCTTTGGTGACTTCAAATCAATTTTGGTGATCAAAATTGGGCTTTCTATAAAAACTAGAATTTTGAAAAACTGGTCATAGACACTCAAAAATTCAAGTAAGAATTATGACAAACTATAATAACTAAACTTAATTACTCTATGGCATTAAAATATCTAAAGCTAACTACCGCAATTAAAATAAATAAATGGTGATTAAAATTAAAAAACTAAAATTCATATAATTTCAAATATTATTCTTTTTTATTTATGTAAAAACACAGTTAATAAACTAATTAGCAAAGTAAAATAACAAATATCGTTTAACATAAAAGAAAAACTCTCCCACACATGCAAGCACGATGTGTTGAAACATAGTATGAAATTTGTTTGCAAAATATTACCTAGGCAAATGTGTTTTTTAAAGAACATATATACAATATCATCACTATGGATCTACCCCCTTTGAAAAAGTAATTAATACAGGTATTAAAAATAAAATCACCTTTATACAAAGTTTTTGATCACAAATAAAACAAAATTGAAAACGCCCTGTTTATATGTGTCTCGTGTAAAATAATGTTTTTGAACGATTTGTTTACATTTCATAGAATACAAATGAAAATATACCTGAAAGGCTTTGGATGGTTTCTATGTAACTCTCGTGGTAGGGTTCATTGAAATTATATTAAAAGCACAAGGTGGCAATTTCAACGGGCAGATATTTTAAGTGATTTTTATTTCTTTTATGTAATTTCTGTACAAATTTACAACTATATATTGCTATTTTAAAAGTTTAGTATTTGTAATTAGGAGGCAATGAGAGTCTATATTTTCTAAAGTCAGAAGGCTTAATATGTTATCAGAGTTAATAAACAAATGAGTCTTACCAAAGTTAGTTCACCCACGTCAACCATCTTGTTTAAAAAGGTACTAAATAGGGCTTTGTAATAAAGTTTGGAGTAAGTTCTGATACTATGCCATTATTTTCAAACCTCTAGTTCAAGATAATTTTTAAAATGCTACCTATTATTTTTATGGCATTGGTAACCCTGGCTTAGTAACGTCCTTACATTCACTCAGGCAACCTAAATATAAAGAGATCTAAACATCACTATAAAAAATGGTAAGCTACTATATTATTATAATATTAGTAAATGCTTTTATTTTCAAATCATATTAAAATATTTTTGTTAGAATTCGAGAAATTTTGATAAAGAGAAATATATTTTAACTTTGAATATTTGGATCACGTTCTCAGTGTGTAAGCTATAATTTAAAAAAAAAATGATAAAAATTGAATTTCAAGACTTCGGAATTCGTTGCCAAAAGGAGTGAGTAGCTTCATTATGTATATATGTAGTCCGAAAAGATTTAGTTTTAGTAATATCTACGACTTGAAGTTTTTTCTCCTTAGCTTCAGTTTATATATTGAGAAGTTTATTAGAAACTTAATCTTAAGTCATAGGGTGGATTAAGGGTCTGTAATTTAAAGTAATTACATATTTGCATCATCCTGAAAAAAAGGAAATAAATAAAAGTGACCAATTACTGACTTAATAAACTGCAAGTATTAGAATTGTAATGAAAACCTTTGATTAGTTTTAATTTAATTTGATTATTTATTTGTTCTCAGTTGCATTACAATAATATATTTAACAGCATTACCTTTTAAAAGAATTTGTTCTATTTAATGATAATCATTCAAATTAAATTGTTCTTTAAAATCAACTTTTTAAATAACGTTAAGAGAAGCACAATTTTTTGGCATTAAAGCTTGGCGCCAGATGTGCATAAAATATTAGCCACAGCAGATGTTGTATCACATGAGAAACAAAGTTTTTGTGTAGCCTAGGGAAAAAACATATAAAACACTGTGTTGTTCAAGATAATATTATTTTTGGACATGTCGCACGAGAAAAAAATATTCCACTTGTTAAACACTAATAAGTTTTAATTTGATTTATATCTTCATATTATTTGTTAACAGTTTTTTTACTTGCTTTAATTTTGGCCAGCTATAAAAGATGATATAAATAAATTCATATAATGTAACATTAAGTTTGAGAAATGCATGGATGTGAATAAGTGGAAAGATAAAAATTAAAAACAAAACGATATATTTTTGTATTTTTATTACATATTAAGAAAACTTAAATAAACAGTAGCAGTTTTTGTTTTGTGTTAACATCGTAGGCAACATTTTACGTTATGCATTGTGTAGATTAAATAAGTATACGCTTCAAAAATTAGTTCGTTATATCATATTATATTTAGAAGGCATACATAAAATTTCACTTAGAAAAAATCAATCCCAATCATTAATATTTACATTAAATTAGCATAGTCCTCACTCAGTAAACATATAATTATTCAAATTGAAAGAGGTATATAATATTTTTAGTTATTTTGGGCTAATTAAAGACTATCATAATTTAATAATCATATTAAAAGACAATAATCTTTAACATATTATTGGATTGTTATCTTCACTTAATCATAGTTTAGTTTTTTTAGATAAATTTTATAAAATAAGTTACTCCTTATACACTTAGAAAATTATGAAAAGTAAATTAAGAAAATTATTAGTATATTTAGCACTCAGGTTATTAAGGCCATATTCTACGGAGTAAGGATGATATTTTTGAAAATATATATCTACTAAGTAGTTAATAGAGAGTGAGAAAATCACATTTATTAGTTCTAGGCCTATTGTAAAAACTATCCCCAAGTGTATCCAAACGGGGTTCTAAACCCAAACAGTGAGTCAAAAAAGATCTAGATCGTTGCGGGTCCTAATGTTTTCATCTTCATTCCATCTAATGCAAAATTAAATATATGTTACGACACAATCGTACGAGCTTTCTAATAAATTTATTAAAGCATGTATAAAGTTTCTAAAATAAGTTATTTGTACTTTACCTTCAAATGATTTATATTTGAGAAACACTTTTTTTTATCATGAACAATTATTACCAGAAACACATTTTGAGTTCAATCTTAATGATCACTTTTAAAATATATCAGATTCTATAAAATTCGTTGTACTAAACTATAATTGAAACTTTTTTTTAGAAAAGATCTTTAAACATTATTTTTTATAATTTAAAATATTCTCAAAATATTATTAAAAAAAACTGTTAAGCTACTTTTCTTACAATTTTATTTTTAAATTCCCTTAATAGTAAAATAATATTAATTGATTGTTCTTAGAAAAATAAACATCTATAATTATTTATAATGTGAAATATTTAGCATATATCAAATTTAAACAAAATTGTAATAATAATTTTCAAAAACATTGTAATTAATTTTTTTATATATTATCAGTAAAATACCTTTAATTTAAGGACCAGGGTCAAAATAAAAGTCCCAAGTTATTATTCTATAACAACTAAATATCAAGCTTGAACAAAACACACTAGACCATTTTAGGTCTGTGGAGATCAACAGAAAGATAGGCAGGTGTACGGACAGATGGATGGACATGGGGACATACAAACAGATATGGGGGGGAAAAAAATGCTAAAATATAAAAAAAATTTGTTTGGAAACATATAAATCATAATATCGAGCTCGGAAATTTTTATGAGAACAATAATTTCTTTGTAATGAGAAAGTAAAGAAAGTAATGGTGAACCTATTGTAGCATTCTGTAAATGAAATAGGTATTTGTGTTGAAAATATCACATAAATAATCCCAAGGCTGCTGGGATATGTAATGTTATGATTTCTTTATAATGTATATATTTATATAATCGCGCGTGTCAGTGAGTTTCATGTTATTCTTCTGTATGTTTATATGCTAGTCCAGGAGACCCGCCTCGTTCGATTTGCATGCCGGGTAAACATTCAAAGGTTCGTAAATCTCTCTCTTGCTTACTAAAATACAACTGTCCCAAAAAATATATATTTGCTTTCTCTCTTTTTCCTCTCATACTCTACTTTCGAAACTATTATAATTTTATGTTTGTTTCCTAATAATTATTCCTCTCGAATATTAAATTTTATATTCCCCACTATTTAATCAGCGAATATCAAGTATATCTGTCATTTAATTTCTCTTTGACACATATACATTTTAATCAACCATATTGCAATTTTCTATATTTCTTTATCAATTATAGACTCGTTCATCTCTTTTCGTGTTATTCAGTTCCCCAGCATTGTTTTATCAAGTAATGTTCAATATTTTTTAATAATATAACTGCCCTTAAAAGCCTTTAATATTGTTTCATGCTAGTAAATATTCGTTTCTCTTCTAATATATTCCCTTTATCAAATTTTTATTTTATGTCCCTCGCAATTACTTATCTCTAGATGAAATATTTAAGAATTAAATTATAGATTTCATAAATCAAAAATTTATTTTCTTTAAATTAACTGTCTTTTACTTTTGCCATTCTTAAAATAAGCCTAACCCACAAACTATACTATTTCCCTTTCTCCTATAAACATGCTCACTTCTACAAGCATTGCTATAAAGCCAGTCTATTAGAGCTTTGGGCTGCATTACAATGATTGCTAATACATCCACATTATGGAAAGGTTTTCCATTTCAAAATATAAATAATGCCATGATGAAATAAATTATATCAGCATAACTCTATAAAATTGAAAATCTTACTTATTAATTTTTACAATAAAAAAAAGAATTCCAAATTTCAAAACGAGAAATTTCTCTGTTTTGATATAAAAGACAATGGTATAAAAAAATTGATATGTTTGTTTTCTTACACTGCGTCTTATTCAGCCTATACACATATGTACTAATTACAATCTTTGTGTTAAGGATGGTGGGGATTGAATATATAGAAATTATACCCACATTTGCGTGAAGTTAGAGAAAAAACAATTAGAAAAATCACCCTCAGTACCCCCTTCATCGGCAATCCAGTCTGTCACGAGAGTGACGCCTTTGATAATTTTACCAATTAAGCGGGTTAACAAACAAATTTATTTTACAAAAGGGTGAGAATAGTTAATTGTGGATTGTTTTAAAAATGTCTAAGCTTCAAAACTGATATTTATATTACGAATATCTCATTATAAAAATATTTTTCTTCAGGTAGGCGTCACCGTTATCCTTCGGTCATAGGTAGATTTGTTCATCTCTCACTCTTAATGTTTTCTTTCTTAGAACTAGTTACATCGCCTTTCCCCCCTTTAATTAAATACATTTCGCCATCTCTATCTCCTCTCCTTTCTATATAAGCATACCCCATCCATATTTAAGCAATTTGTGTATATGCGCTGAGGCAGATTCGTGAAAAAGGCGAAGCTGTGGTGAAGTAAGGGGGGTGAGTAGGATGTTGACAGGAACAACGTTGTGGGTACGACATGGTTGCATAATGTGTGGAGGGTGGAATTCAGAGGGATGGCAGGGGTTGAGGTCCACGTCTGTATGCACACAAGGGACACATACCCTTCCCTACGTGCGTGTTTTGGAGTGTGTACGTGTTTCATAAAGCTGCGGTCATGACATCTTGCGGATGGACGCATTAATGTCCAAGGATCAAGTTGAAATACCGAAATAAACTTGGGGTTTCCAAAGCCAGTTGCCGCTAGCAACGTCCCGTTGAGATTATCACAAGTTTATGCATTAATCTTCTTCGTTGCATTAATTTGTTTCTTATGAGTATGATCATAAGTTCCAGAAATATCTTTATTAAAGTGAGAATTGTAGATATGGGATGCTAGAATACAAAATTCCTCAAACTCTCAAATTCTATTGTATTAATATATTTGAAGTTCGTGAAAATATCAATTAAGTTCTTTGAATATAATTATGAATATCTTTACTTAAAACAACCTTTTATGCAATTGCTAAATTTAATTATATAGACTTATGTATTATTGGTAAAAAAAAACCCTAAACATATGGTATGGTGTATCACACATACTTTATCTCGCTTTTAAACTAAAGTAGAAATCTTAGCTAAAAACACATAAAATTTATGAAATGAGATGAAATACAATATTGCAGAAACAATCCTTCTGCAAGCCTTAGTAGATTATTATACAATGTTAAAGGAACAGAGAAAAGAGAAGCATTTTTGTCCACCAAAGAGCATAAGAATCAATTTCATTTTCAAAGACCTGAATTAAAAAGATAAATATTGGGTTGTACATAAACAACTGTGAGATTTAATAAATGTATTTCATACAAAAGAGTTACATATTTTATATTAGTACATCCTTAAAATGAAACAATATTTCATATCTCAAATAGTTACGAAGATAGGGTCAAAATTGAAAACTTCTGACTTTGTAAAATGCCCTTCAACTAATTTTCGAAGAAGAATAAATATTGCGAATCTGTATAGTGTTAAATAGTGTATATATACAAAACTTTATTAAAATTGTTTTAGCGAATTTTGAAAAAATCAATTTTTTAACATTTTGCCTTTCAGTAAACTACCATTAATTTTAGGGTTTGACATCTAATTCCAAAATGACCCTTGAGGGACCTTATGAAGACCCTAGATACCAAGTTTTAACCTTATCAGTAAAATAGTTTCGGCTATTCATACAGACAAACGGCATCACGAGAACCACTTTTCTGGTTTCAGGGGGTTATGAAATGTAGAAATTTGAAAATTCTTGAATTTGTAATTTTTGTTAATCTTAATACTTCTAGCTTTGAGGGGTCGAACGAAAGTATAATGTACAAAATTGAATTAATTAATCTACATAAAAAATGATTTCATTGTTATTTATGACATATTAGACATATTAAACAAAATTAAATCTTTCAGTGGTACCAAATCTTAAACGACTTATTTTTAGTTATACAACATTTTTTAACTTATAAATGTTGATTGGAAGAAACAAAGTATAATATCAGCTTACAAGTTTAACATATCAGTTTAATATTATTCAATCAATTCAAAATAAAGTATATATAATTATATGTAGAAATTATTCAAACTATCCATTGTTTAAACATGAGATTATAAGTAGTTACAATAATAAAAATAAATAAAGGAGCGTTAGGTGTGAAGCACCCGGGTACACCCTATAACACACACATATAAGTATTGGTGTAAATAAGAAAAGCTTGTTGCTCGTTAAAGCAGGACAATTATTAAGTCATCAAATAGGATGAAATTCAGTAACTCTAAAGCAAAATTAAAAAGAGGCGGTAATCCATTATAGCTACAAAATAGTCATAGATAATTCTACTCCAGTCAGCTGACTGTGAGGCTTCCAGCTACAACACATAATATCAAATATAAAGAACTAAGACATATAAATTTAGTCTCAGTTTAAGAATCTACAGGGGAGGTAATTAACATAAGCTACCTTGTGTTAACTCCATACAGAGATTGAAATTACTATGTTATAAACTCCTAGAAGAGAAACTATAATTTTACACCTAGTAAATGGTGAGCTACCAGGAATCTAGACGCTACAGATACTAATAATTCCTAATTAGTACTGCCTGAGCAATCACTAGTATATTTATTCTTTTACCCTGGAAAGAGGATAATAATACTAAACAATATAGTGATAATTTCTGACTAACGCTAAATCCGCCACAAGAGGGCCGTACAAAACAGACAAAACACCGCGGGCCACTACTATGGACAAGTAGCAGTTCCACATGTGGTGCACCGCATAGCAGTACACAGTTAGACACATCAAAGACAAGTGTCAGATACAGACCCAGTTAGCTCATGAAACAAAGCAATATATAACCTGGTATCCTCCATAAGTTCCATCAAGGACAGGCGTTTATATACTAGTGGGACTAATACAATTTGGCAAGGTTTTCTCCAAGTGCGAAGAAGGATGTTAATTTTCACGAATCACGCCACCTGACCCCTAGCGCTCGACGACGGCTGTTGGAAACACCCTGAATGACGCCTCTCTCATTTACTCGTCGTCAGGCCCAGGTGTTAGATGTTTGTGTGTTGGTCTTCAAAGCCGAGTAGCCTTGTTCGCTGGGGAATTATTAAGAGAATTGGGCGTCTCCCGCTTGTGATGTCGCATTGAGTATATATCTGCCACACATTATTAAAACTTATTAGATCTGGTAGTAATAGTTTTAAACCTATCATAGAGCTTCATTAATTGTAAGTGTTAGAAAGTATCTAACACGTTACAGCTAAATTTTAAATATTTTCACTTCAACAACAATTGTACATTTAAGAAAATTTAGGGTTTGAATTTGTACTCACGTATTGGAAAGTAAATTTGAGATTCGGACTCGAGAAATATTTGATTTGACCCATCTCTGGGATATTGTCTTAATTAGAACTATCTACATGTGATTTATTCCAAGATGAAAATAAAAAAATAAATGGTACGGGGCACCGCACAGACTTTCTCTCTCTTTCTAAAACTCGTAAGATTTCTGAACGGAATAATGTACATTGTATCATCACCACTCCACATAAGAGGCGCATCTTTGTCCACCTAAGAGCATTTCAAACAGTTTAATGTCTTCCACAAGGGTCAACACTTCGTATTAAAATTTCGATTTCTGGTTAAAGTTTTAACATTTTATAAGGTGTTGCAGATCTTCAAGTCATCGCATTGATATTTAATTATTCATTTATACATTTTGACCAATAAAAAATGTAAATATTGACTATTGAGTCTAAAATGGAGATAGATCATTGCTATGCAAACATTTCTCCTAAGAGCTTTAAGGAAAAATAACATACTTTTTT
>CABFWO010000802.1:66161-97375 GCA_902155825.1 Timema genevievae | reverse complement strand
AGACGGAAATTCAAAAACCACTTTTTCGGATTCAGGGAGTCATGAAACGTCAAGATTCATCAAAATCTCGAGTTCGATTTTTTTGACGATCACCATACTTTCTCTACCTGTAAGATAGAGAGAAAGTAATAATACTTTTGAAATACAATCAATTTAATAGGTGTGTATGTATCAATTCTTATTTCGGGACTATACAAATATTAATATTAAATGGGATAGGGTGATAAAGTAGGGTTTAGAGGAAGCGTTCACGCATTTGCGTGTAAGGAGAATGGGAAACCTTTCAGAGATACAACAAATTCCTTCCTTTGAGGTTCAATCCCCCGACCTACCACTACTAGAAATACCAATAATTTGAGATAAATATCTTTTTATACGCTATCCAAAGTGTAGACTACATTAAAATTGCCATAAAATATATTTTTGATAAAAATATCTCAGTTGAAAAAACAACAACATTCATCTCACTGATTTAATAGTTTGTATTAATTTGATTTATTTATAAATTTAAGGCTGAATACCACGCTGCAATATACACCGGTGATATTATGGTATAAGGTGTCAGTCTTGCGATATACTGGATTAAATGTGATTAGGATGTTAAGACCAAAATCTCCGCCTTCTGCATTAGGCCCTATTTTTTTTCCACATCCCTACATCATATTTTAAACGCTTCAATAATCTCTTTCTTAAAAGTGATAATTTAATAATATTAATCGTAATAAACGCAAAAAAAAACACAATAATACTAGACTGTATATTGATTTTTGAATTTTACAAGAATATACTAACATATTTAAATAATAATTGTGATTTCCTTACTTTTCCTTTAGCAGTGTAAATATTGTTTTCTATCAAAACTGAATATAGTATCTAATTTACAAACCGTAAGCAATGGCGATGTGTTCTACCCCATTAACACAGTTGGGTGAAGATTCAATGTGGTATGATTTATTATTTGAACTTAATTTGGCTAGTAGCGTAAAATTGAATTTTGAATTTATAATTAACACATTCTCATGAATTATGTTGAGAAATCCATTGCCATATTTGTTTATAGTATATACCATCAAATATTTATGTTAATTATTAAGTTTACTTCATATTATATTTTTTCTAACACAAATTACGTCTCTATTCAAACATATATATAACCATAACTTATATTATTAAATGATAGAAAAGGAAAGAGTATTATTTAATATCTAAAGTCTTTTATGATGACTAAGCTAGTTTATATTTTTCGTGATGAAATAAACTGTACTCTTAGTAAAATAATACATAATAGTTAATAGCTGTATGTAATACTCCCGATAAAAAATATAATAATATGCATACTTTTTTTAGCACTGCTGCTTAGTAACCGTTTGTATTATACGCCTATTTACAAATTATATAATGTGCTAAGGATTGGGAAGGTAAAATTTAAAATAAGTGTACCCGCATTTGTGTGGAGGTAAAAAGAAAACCATAAATTAAAAACCACCTTCAGTACACCCAACTGGGATTGAAATACGATCTCCCCATATTTGTATGTCTGGTATATTGTGAGATTGATGCCCTATATGATGCGGCCACCAAAGAGGGTTCTACAAACCTAAATGGATCAATAGGTTTAGGTAGTGTACCATACGTGGATTAAGGGAATATGTAGGCCTATGTCTCGTGTGATATGATTCGTGAGCTAAGCCACGCACGTGTGTGTGTGTGTGTATGTGTGTATGTGTACGCACTCAGCTTGGTGATTTGTATCTTCTATAGTCACTCACACTTCATCATATATTCACAAGCGTAGTAAAGCTACCACAAATATGAAACAGAATACATCAGTACGAAGTGTATCATGTCAGAAGATGGGGAAAGTCGGCTCTAAGAGGAAGCACTAGGATGAACTTTGTAGGAAGAGATATTTTTTTGTATTTGGTTCTTTTGAGTGCAAAATAGCAACTGACGAATAAAGAAGGAATTCTGTGAAATATGTGAATAAAAAAAAAAGTAGTGGAAGCAGAATATTTACTCTCCTGCCTTTTGAAAGTATGAGAACACGCAATGTAAACAATTTACAAAACTAGAGTGCACTGAAGTGAAAGGTCCAGCCTAGATGAGATTACCTGCTTTTCCAAACTTTTTGAGTGATTAAATTTCCACGTAGTTAATCTATATCTTGTGGTTAAGAAGTGAATTCCATCACATAGGAGAATCCATCAAGGACAACAGGCTGTGCAGCTTGCTTCACCTTCAATTAACAATAATATTAAGGTGTCTAATGAAACATGCAGTTCTTTCATATATGCCATATATCTTTGATAACAGTACAATCACTTGGCCATCAATTTACAAGTTATATATAACATCTTCGGTGGCCACATGATCTAACGTGCTACTCCCGCAGTAGATTAGACTGCTGATGACGGGGATATATTGGTTCGCCTCTCGATTGGGTGTACTGAGGATTGTTTTTCCGAAATTGGTTCCACTCTCTCTCTCTCTCCCCGCAAACGCAGGTACACTAACAAAAAATATAACTTTCCTAGGCCCTATACCATTAGCGTGATTATTACATAAGCGTATAACCTAAACGTATAATAAGACGTAGTTCTAAACAAAAAAGTGGCTTACTATATTATGCTATTGTAAAATTGCGGGGAGAAAATGAGGTTTTTGCTATACATGGCAACAGCTTCAACAACAAATTTAGCGATACATCTGTATCTCCAAAGTGCCATTTTAAAACTAATTTCGTCAATTTCTGTACATACATAATGTAAGAATCTCAAATAAATATTTGGCATAATTCCAAGAATTAGCTTTATGTATCAAGGTTGGTAAACATTTATTAGAATACGTGGAATACGGTGAGCCCACAGACAAATAATATACCCAGACACTCAACTTCCAGGTTAAATTGGTTGCGCTCCTTTTGTCAGCTTGAGTCCTTCACCACTAGGAACGCTGCGGCTAGTCCTATCATTACCCAGCACCGACACTAGCGAAGCCCAGTGTGAAGGACTCAAGCTGGCAAAAAGAGCGCAGCAAAACCCCCGTAAGGTTGAGAGTCTTTCTTACTTATCTGTGGGCGATCCCTGATTGCGACAAAAATTTATTATCATTTTTCTCGAAAAAGATTCACAAATCTCGGATTTCAAATCATGCCAGGTCAAGTTGAGTAGAAGAGGTGATCCAAAATAAACAAATACCAACCTTTCGCCGCCCCACTTAAAACTAACCTTTGGATTTTGAGGCATGATTCGATGAAATATTAAACTTTTTGTTTAATTTGGTTTCATATTAATTAAATAATATTATCCTATATGATTGTATTCTTATATAGTTCTATTTTGTTTTGTAATTTCTTAATATATAGGTCTATGTAATGTTATATTTATTGTTAACAAGAAATGTAAATCTCAAAATATATTTAAAAAAATACATTTACCGGTCGTTCCTTATGAGTGTTACACGTGGTATCTTATCATATATGACAAAAATAAACTCGGGCTGTCCAATAACAAGGTTCTTTGGTAAATATTTGGTCCAAAAAGCTGGGGGCTATTGGAGAGTAGAGGAGATTAAATATGATGAGCTAAATACCTTGTACTCATCCCAAGATATTGTTAGAGTAATCAAGTCTTTTAGATTACTGTGGGTAGGTAGTCCCAGGTGAATGGGAGATTATAGAACCTTGTTTATCATATAAAATGGCAAATCTAATAGGAAGAGAACTTTGGGAAATCCTGGACGCAGATGGGATGATAATTTTATAACTGACCTGAAAGATACGGTGTGTATTGAGGTGGACTAGATAGAACGAGTTAAATAAAGAGTTGGGTGTCGAACTTTTGTAGGTGCGGCAATGAACATTCGAGTTCTTAATGCCATAGAGTTAGTTAGTAAGCTATGTTTAACAAGGTTCCAAGGAGTTCGAATGCTGATAAGATCATTTTTCTTGTTTAGTTTGATTTTACAATGGGCCATTGGCTCAATTTATGTTTAGTTTCAGGTTGTACTTTTTGTTCCCCTTTCAATTCAGGCGTGAGTCCCTATAATAGATGATAAAGATAATTCGATCTTTTGAATCAATACAGAGTATAAGGTTTTTAAGAAATTTAAGAAACTTCAGCGCATTTTATCGGATACTTTATCATAAACTAGATACCAGCAAACATTTTCACTTTTTAAGTTTACCAATTTAGTGTTTATATAAATATATTTATATATAAAATACCTTCTAATGAATTTAAAGAGGTGACCAAGTGACCTTTTTTATTCTATATAGAGGCGATAATGATTAGAAAATAATTATCACCCATTAATGTAATAAAAATACATATTTTACTTTATTATCTTTTAGGGTGAAATAGTAAAGTAGTTGTTACCAAAAGGATATATTCTACACTTATAAAAACGTGTAGAGTCAAAATTTCGGTTTATTTTAATTGAGTGCGGAAGTGTCTAGCTGTGTTGTTTTGCATAGGTGGGCAAGAAATTGTCATATAGTCCATGAGTCACAAGCCGAAATGTGCTTTTGTAGTGAAATAAGTGTGCAGTTTTCAGGAACGAGCTTAAGTATCCGTCTTATTACAGTCTTGTTAGAGGCTAGTCTTGTTATGGTCTTATTTTACTCTAATCACGATGTAGTTTTGTTAATTCGTGCTACATTCTTGTTGAGGCACTTAGTTAAAAGAGAAATGCCTTAGGTTATTTTTCAGGGTTAACAAAGTTGGTAAAAATGGTGTTATGGTTCCTGACTACCACTCATGGAAGGGGCTGAAGGGCATAAACTCCAGGGAAAGAGATCATGGACTTTTAAGATGTGATAATGTCTTGTATAAGAACTAAATATGAAAACCACTCACAACTAGTAAATATACTTTAATAATTTATAATAGAGGTCTAAAGAAAAGAACCCATTGAATGTAACCATCTTTTACGCAAGTGATCCCCGCTAGTATCTATCCTGGGGTTAAGGTGGGCAAACGTGATTAGTAAGAAACAGGCAATGACAAATGCATTCAATAATTACAATTAAAAACTGCAAATATTATTGTTTAGTTCATAGAGGAAAATGTATCACAGTAGTCTAAAAAATATTCATATTGCTATTTATGATACTCCATATTAGTGAGTTTTTAAATTCATGGAGTACCAGTTTTAAATATATTCCTATCAAATAAAACCATTTATAAATATTTACAATAGCATATCAAATTAATATGTATTTACAAAGTTTCAAACAGCAGGCACTAATATAAATGTAATAAATGTTACGACACATTCGCACAAAATTTCTCATATTATGTATTAAATGTTCGAAGATAATTTTCAAATATCGGCTTTGAGTAAACTGCCCATAAGTACATAGAACAAACAGATTATCATGTTAATCACAAAATTAACTCTTTATATAGACATACATTTTAAACAAAATTATTTAATATATTTTAAGCAAAAAACATTTTTCAAAAATAAATTATTTGTAAGCTATAATATTTTTCTTATTTGGAAACATTAAAACGTATTCTACTTTATCAAGGAAAGCTATTCAAAGATCCCCATTTTGAATTCCTAATTGAAGGTTATTATAAAAAAATCTTATAGTTTTTTGTAAGTAAACATAACTAAACTATATAATAATTATATATATAATTGATATGTAAAATAGTTTCCCGACATCAATTTAAAAAATCGATTAAGTCATTTATTTAAATATTCAAACAAAAAAATAAATAAAAGTAAGCTGCTCATAGCAGAAATATGAAGCTCATATCAAACACTCAAAAAATACATTTTAAACATCTTTATAGCCATTTTTAAAATATTTGGAACTAAAAAAAATACTCATCAGTAAACTATCCTTAATTGAAGGGCTAGGGTAAAAAAAAGTTCTACAATATAGTGCTATACAATCAAAATAAAATAAGTCCGATCAAAATCCCTTAAACCATTTCGGATTCATGACTAAGGACAAAAAGCTAGACAGACATACATGCTGGCAGATATAAATGTCAAATATACTTTTTTGGGTTAATGGGTTAATGTTCATATAAAATATAAAAATGTGATATAACCTCGAACTAGATTTGTTCACGGACACATTAATTTCTCTTGATATGAGAAAGTAAAAAACCCTAATGCAATTTGTTCTAAATATTTTTTAACATTTTAAATATATTGCCAATACAAGCATATTTTATTTTAATTCTAATCGTTTATTTTAAGTAAATAATTAATGTATTACCGTAACTTGTTCTTGAATGTTTGTGTATTTAATAAAATATATAATGTTAATTGGGTGATAATTGAAATATATTTTAACCTTTAAACTTTAACTGAATATTTTAAAGAGTTAAAATTATTTAATATATTTTTAATAGCTTATAATTATAATATCAATATAATTTAAAAAGCCAATTATGTATAGAAATACCACTTGATATTCTATCTTAATATCGGAATACATGATTATTTTATTAAAAATAGTATCTTTTAAATTATACATTTCTTATAGCCTAGTTAAGATTTTGTTAACTTTAAAATAAATGGTTTGGTGCACCACACCTAATTTCTTGCTAATTTATTTAAATTATACTTACATGTCATAAGATTTGTGGAACAAAATAATACATATATTTTATTTAAATAAAATCTTAAAAAAAAAAGGAAATTACATTTTACTAAAGACCATATAAGAAATAATACAATGCTACAGATCTAATATTTGTCCTATGCGTTTTAACTAACCATTCTTCTCAGTCCTATTTCAAACAAAACATATTTATATAGGCCTAGCTCAGTAAATGTTGAATTTATAAATTATTATTTCAAATATATATTGTTTATATATAAGATTCTTAAAACTATGCGAAGGATTGTGGAGATATAACGATAAAATTTGGAGATGCATACTTATGTAAGATACCCTCAGTAAGTGCCATGGTAAAATTATATTCACAATATAGTTTCTTTTTTTTTAGCACCGTGTCTTACTACCCGTTCGGGTTATACGCTTAAGTACTAACTACACTAATGGATTAGGAAATGGGAAGGTTGGATTTAGAGGAAGTGAACTCGCATTTGCGTGGAGGGAGAGTGGAAAACCATTTAGGAAAAACCACCCCCAGTTCACCCGACCGAGATTCGAACTTCGATCTCCCCGTCCTCTGTGGTCTGACTCAACACGACTGGCACGTTAGCCAACCACGCCACCGAGGCAGGTTAGTTTGTTGTTGTGCTAAACAGTGAATAGATATGAGTTTAAATCAAAAACTTCAAAACCAAATTTAATATGATATATTTTTTCTTTTTGATTCTATACTACCATTAAATTCAAAGTTGGATATATAATTCAAATAAAAAACCGGGTAATTTTATGGAAATCTTTTATAGCAAGTTTTAGCCTGATCGGTAAAATTGTTTCTGCTCTAGTCTCACCAATAGACAGACGGCAGTACGATTAAACATTTTTTAAGGCTCAGGGGGTCTTGAAACATTGACATCAATAGAAATATCTCTTCAATAGTTTAACGATCACAATTTTTTTCTTTTTCAGAAGGGTCGATATAAATTCATAATACAAAAAATTATATAAAACAACTCTCAAATTCTTATTAAAATTAGATTAATTATAACGAGATGTTACTTACTATTTTAAATCAAATATCAACTTATAACTGGAACGGGTAGTAAGACGTGGTGCTAAAAAAAAATAGCAATATTATTTATAATTTCTCTATAAGATAAAATTATCTCTGAAATATACATTTATATACATATAAATTTATACAAATATATATTTATAAAAAAAGTATTCAAGAATTTCAATTTATATAAAATAACGAACAATCCCTCGTGAGTTGTCAATACAATAAAATAATATCCAACGTTAATAAAATCCTTATTATATCCCCCTTTAAGCCCTCGTTCGATGTTTTATTGATCTTTTTTAATTAGTCTGGGTTGAATAGTGTATTGTGTCGTTCACGGACCAATGACACACCATAGAGATGCAATGTCAAATAACGTGACATTGTCACCACGGTGTATACGTCCTTCTCCAGGAGTAACCCCTCCTCCCCTCCCACTACAAACTGGACGTTCAGGTTCCATGATCCCGTGTTCAGCGAAACTGTTTGCTAGAATATTCACCAACGCTGGATGCTGAATTATCTACGTCAGCGTGAAAATTAACGCTTGAATTATCTAGATGGCCCACACAATTTAAACTCGAGAATGAGTTTCAGCTAGACTATAGTTTCACAAGTCATCACCCACCCTGTAACCCCCTCATCCTTCTCTTGACCACTTTATAACCTCTCCTATAAAATAGTAGTTTAAAAATTTCCTCTTATCCTACCTACATGCTTTGTGTTAACCAGGAAACAAAAATAGTTAAATAAAATTATGTCTTACTAGAATTATTATTTATTGAATAACTAAATAATAAATAATTATTGATAAACTAAATTTAAGAAACAATAGATAATTTTGTTGGTATAGATATTTTATATAAATTTATAAATAATTTAAAATAGAGCTATGTCAAAGGCAACTGGAATGAGGTTTAGTTTGAAACATGTTGAATTTTTTTCGGTTTTTCCTTAAATACTTCCTTAGCTTTATTTTACAAATAAAAACCAATATGTTCTCTGTTATTTAAAATAATAGCTAGATCTGATGAATAAATTAATGAAAACTGCCAATCATACAGTTAATTTAATATTGAATATATACATTTTTTTTATATATAGAGCGTTTGCTTAGCTGACGAGGGAGGGGTAAAATGAGGCTAGTTAGTAATTTTAAATTGAAAATAGTATAAAGGTTTAACCATTGGAGGGATATTTAATAAGTTTTTTTTTTGTAATTCTAGTTCCAGATTAAGTGTAAAAGTCAACATTTAAGCATATAAAATACCTTCTAAATATTTTGAATTATGCTAGTACTAAGATTATTTTATCACTTAAATTTATGTCCTTAGTTCACTAGAGCACAAACAAAGAGTTAAAGGGGCATTGTATGGATAAGAGATAAATGATTTCATTTTAACTTAAATATAATATTTTAAACAATAGTTATTCAAGATAAAATAGTACTCAATATTATTAAAAACAAATACTACATTTTCACTCAAAGAATACCGAAAAAATAGTATTATATATGACTTGTAAAATAGCTGATCATTAATTATTGAGACTTTGATGGCTACTAACGAGAATGTTTTATTTTAGCAACACATCTTACCATACGTTTATGTTTTAAATATATGTACTAACTACGCTAGTGCTAGGGATGATCAATGTTGAGTTTAGAGTAACTGTACCCACATTTTCGTGGAAGGAAAATGGTAAATATTAAAAAAAAACTACCCCCAATACAACCAACTGGAATTTGAAACAAAGCATCTCGGTCACCGTCACTTTATTGTGAAAGTGACGCCTTGGACCATTCTAAAAACGATGAGCGTTAACTAGGGTATTAGTTAACATGGAGAATAAAATTGATCGTTCTAAAAAAAATTATACAAATTAGGGGACAATACAACACTTTAAATTAAAATAAATTGGTTATTTTTCAATACTGACATTCAGGAAATTGTTCCTTAAATCTTTATAGGCAAGATATTAGAATTACAATAAATACACAACATAAATTACAAGTTTAAAATCTTTATTGAAAAAAACCAATCGTTAACCTAATGTGTCAGTTCTTGGCATACATATTTGTCTCATCAAATTTTTGATCACGTGGATATAGGTTTCAGTGACCTATAATCTGGTTTGTCATCAAATAGGATATAAGGGTTCTTATACCAGTCGGGTGAAATAAGTTATTAGTTTTCATTCTACATAAAGGTGTGTGGTCAGATCCAGCTCGCACTGGTTGTACCGACGTGTATATCCTGCTATATGTGTTCACTCTTGTTCATTCGGTGCCTCTACTAACGAGCGTCTCCAAGAGATGTTCCTGAAAACCCACATCCCCTTTTTAGCCGTTCCTATTGTGCAACCGGAACTTTTCCCTAGGGAAGAGAAACATTTCCCTTCCGATATTCTATTCAGGTAGAAAAAATAAAAGAGAGTTGGAAAAGATATATAAAAAAAGATGGAGAACGTTGCTACCTTCACTTTTCAGTCGAGAGATATGCCCGCCCATTCTACTTTAGCCATTCGTGTGATCCTTACCCGGATATATTCAGGAATTATAAAGAATGTCATGATATCTTTGACTGTGATATACGTGTATTTACAATTTGTAATGTTTGGAAGTTATTAGTATTTTTAGTGAAATTAATAACAGGACCCAGGATGTAGTGGTAATTGCACCTTACTACAAGCCTAGGGGTTCCGGATTCGAATCCCAGCTGGTATCGTGAGTACCTCCCCTTCAGAGGTATGACCCAAATGTTCATCAGGGTTTGGTTAGCTAGACTTATGTTAGGTCAAGACTAAACACAGCTCCACAACTTCATAATAAGTATCATTGCACATCTCATTGCCGGTACGACATGTATACAAGCTCCTATATTGTACTCTGGGCAATGTTATGTGCCAACAAAGCGGCTAATAATACACACATAAGGCAACCGAATATGGATGTCATGACCCTCCCGATTATATATACCATACGATAAAAATAAATGCGAAATTATTTTTGTTATATTCATAATCAATTATTAAGAGACATTTTCTTATCATGAGTATGTCAATTTGAATAGTTCATGAATTGGTTCTGTATTTGAAATGTATGAAAGGACATTGACTGATTACAACGGTCTAATAGATTTAACCATAGGTTAGATACTAGAAAAAAAATATATGTTTTGATAGAATAGAAGCTTCAAATGTCATTTAATAGAAATAGTTATATCAACCTAAAAATCACACAAGTAAAATATTGTATGTCCAAATCATAGGCCTTTTAGTAAAAATCAGCTTTAGTTGAGTCATTTATGTTATTTATGTGCAAATATAAAGTTAAACTCATTTTTATAAATAATTTTTTTTATAATATCAAGAATTCTGTAATAATACTTGTAGCGTCCAAAAATTCACAACTGTATAGATTGCAGTTCTCTATTGAACATTTGTAAGCTTTACTTTATGGTAATCTTTGAAGCAAAGTATTTGTTTGAATAAAATTAATATACCTATTAAAATTAGATAAATTGTTGTCCAAGTAAAATGTTTTATTTATAATTTGGCCTTTTCTTTGAATGTTTTTGAGATTTAACTATGTTGGGATCATACTTGATGTACAACATTTTACTTTAAAACAAATATAAATATATGTATATGTATATACGTAATATAATATTTAAAACAAATTTCATATAGTCTGGTTTTTCAGGCAGTAGGAGTTTGGGATTTTAATCCTGGTAGGGCTTTGGCCTATTGAGAGTGGTATAACATAAAACAATATCTAAGTTCACTCCACGCAATTTGAAAACTTTTTTTTTTAGTTCTGACATATCTTCCAAATTTAAATAACAAAATGTTAATAAAGTATGCTGGTAGTTTAAAACTAGGCGCATGCTTGCACGCACACACAAACACACAAACACACAAATGTAACTGGCTTGATATCAGAAAATAACTTTAGACATTAACAATATATATTTATTGACCAATAAATAAATAAATTAATACCAAACAATCCTTTTTAAAGGAATCCTTACATAATCATATACCCATCCATGTTGACACAATTTGTCAAAATGACAGTTGAAACCACAAGACCTATCATGTCATTACATGAAATTGATCTCTATCGATTTAAACCAAACTTGGTGAACGATTGTCCTTGAATACAAGATGTGTAATGTATAGACTCAAAGTTTGTTTTAAAGGTTAATTTTGTATTTGATCTTGACCTTCCTGATAAAGGAAAAAAAAGACCAGATGACCTTAGACTTTGTATCCTTTGGTGCATATATATAAGTAGAATAATCTTTTTCCAATTGTTAATTTAAAGGTATAATACATTAAAGAAGCATTGGTACCTTTATTATATATATTTATTATTATATTATCTATTGATTAAGATATATATATTAAATGTATTAAAAGTTCAATTAATAGATAATTGACACCCTTGCAATTTTTCCCCGGGAAAACAAATGAAATATTTTGATAATCATTTGAAACAATTGTTTTAAATTTAATTTTTAATTTATCAAAATAAATAACAAATTTTCAGATATCGGTTTTTAGTACACCATTGTAAAATAATTTATTTATACAGAAAAAAACATAATATATTCTAATATATAACGTAAAATACTAATAACTTTTTTAAAAGTGTTACAAAGGATATTTTCGAAACATTTTTAAATTGCTATAAATTATTATTTTCTAATCTACCATCAAATCTATTATTTTCTGAAAAACAAGTTCAAGTATTGTTTAGTATGATAAACATTCTCTTTATATTATTAGTTTGAAACAAAATTGTTTGAGCATATTTGAGAAAAATTTTCTAACTTTATTAACATTAATAATTTAATATAACATTTAATGAACATTAAATTATTCACCATAATTAAATAAAATTCAGAGAGTAAATTTGTGTATCTAGTCAAGATAGTATAATTACACTTATCTCTCTCAGATATATACACAGTTAGATTAAATTTATATTTACCGACTCCAATGTTATTATGTACATAGGAAATTAGTTCACTCAGTGTAAGACAA
This sequence comes from Timema genevievae, assembly GCA_902155825.1. Lineage (NCBI taxonomy): Eukaryota > Metazoa > Arthropoda > Insecta > Phasmatodea > Timematidae > Timema > Timema genevievae. The sequence goes on along the minus strand of CABFWO010000802.1, from coordinate 84,683 downwards.
ACGTACAAACACCGTGTCACCATGAAACTGGGGGAAGCTTCTTATATCTTACTACGCACTTCATAAAATTGGAGTAGTTATTCTCAACTCCATTTCTTACGATCCTTCTGGACTACACAGATTTAAACTGCTTTAATGTTTATTCTATTTATTTACTTGAGTTATTAAAAGTGTACTTTCTAAACAGACTTATTATAACAGGACACGAGAATTTCTATGAGTGAAAGTGAAATGGCCTACCAATTTTAGTGGGAAAAATATTTTCACATACCTTCCTGGCTTCTTTTACATGCTTTAATTATTGACATGAGACCGACGGCTTTACTCCACCTCCAAAGGACTTTGTGCTACAGATGTTTAATGCTCAAGAAAAATTTGTCAATGTCGGCTGGAACTACTTTAATAGGTTTGAGATGAAGCAGGTCGGGTATTTAAAAAAATATTTACAGCGATTATAATATAGAAAGACAGTAACAAACATTAAAAAACCCATTGATGTACCCATTTAGGATTCCAAACTGACAAACCATCACAGACCATCTTGACGCTAAGTCCACAGGCCCACCGAAAGGAATAACGTGGATATGTTTAACACGTTACGTCATTGAATATGTTTTTAATAAGATGTCGGAGATAGTACCCTATTTTCTTTGTATTGAAGAACGTGTTGAAAGCACGTCAAAATACGTGCGGCAGAGAATCAACTTTGGTGTTTGAACCTGTATAGGTAGCTATCTATCCACTTATCTTTCATTAAAACAACGATTAAGTGTTTGGTATTCTCTTCTTGTGTGAAGGAGATAGTCGCCCAAGAAACTCGTTTGGTTACGTTTTAAAATGCTCCAACATGGATCGTTTCAACTCTTTTGTTATGAAATACAACGAAGAAAAACTAAAGGAATTTTGTAGTATAATAGGTACGGTCAATCAATCTCTAAATTATAAGAAAAATATCAGAAGCTTTGGAGTTAGGTTATCTAAATAATTTTAGTATACTTAGGGTTATTTAGAATGCAGTTTCTGAACCAAGCGATTGTATCAGCAACTTAAAAAACAAATTGGTTGCACGATCAAATATCGTCACTCTTGAAATATACTGGATTGACAATGATGAGGAGGTCATTAGCAGATAGCAGAGTCCCTTTAGGGGAGAGGGGCGAGTTTCTTCACATGGGACTTATCAATAGGTATCTCCCCTTCATTTCTCAACATTTTTGTTCCATAATTTACTCAATAAACTCTACCAATCACCAACCCCTTCTGTTAAATGACGTTTTTACTAGCGTGTACCACCAGGACTTATTAGTGGCATATACGTAACCGTCTTCTGAGGTTGGGACTTTATAAAGTTTCAGTATATCTATCCCAATGAAATTTTAAATTGTTCATTTATGTGGGGAGTATTTGTTGGATTATTATTATTTCGTACAAATATTATAAACTGGTTTTTGGCACATAAATATTAAATTTATTTCATTTTCATTATTATTATTATTATTACTATTATCATTATTACAATGACGATTAGGTAGCGCCAGTAGTATTCTTGAAACTAGCTTAAGCCCGATTAACTTGTTCATGGAAACCGTATAAACAATATTCCCCTTTGAAAAATATTTATATTATATCGCTGTAGGTTGAACCCGGGACCTCTAGATTAAGTAACATGGAATGATAACAACTAGATAAAGAGGATTGTCTGTTAAGTTACTTACAACCTTGATGTTGAACAGAATACATTTATTATTTTATATTATACATGACAACCAATTAGCTCTCCAACTGTTAATCGCTATGAAAGAAGAACTTACCAACCAACCAACCAACCAACCAACCAACCAACCAACCCAATCCAACCAAATTGAATATTTTAAGCCACACAATGAACCTAACTATGGATTTTTAGCTCTGTATTTATAGGTTCTACTCATTAAGTTAGGATGGTGGGCATGGAAATAAACAAATATGATTTTGAATCATTATGAATTAAGTGGCTATAAATGTAGGTCAAAGTTTAAATTAAAATACGTTACAATTTAAATAGGGCTGAATTGTATTGAAAGCTATGGAAAACACCCTATAGAGGTTTGCAATCTAATTCTCGTTCAATTTTAAAACATAGTAAAACTTATGTTGGGATTAGAACTTAAATTTAATAAACTTGCGTGATTGATGGCGCTTTACATATGTAGATGATACAGCCCGAATCATGCTTTGCATTGATGTGATAATATCTTCTAGTTTATAGAACAGCAGAACTGATACCCCAAGATGTCTTTAGGCATTTAAATTAAAGCAATTTTCTTCTTGTATGTTTTTTAAATTTAAGTTGTGGTCAGTGTTTCAAGGTGTCAGGCTCACAAAAGTAAATATTATAATTTTTTTACTATTGGTATTCTGTTTAACGACAGGTCAGTTACTTTTCTCAGTGAACTGGGGCCGTCATTGCGTCCTGTCTACGCCTCTTCCTCAACTGTCAGAATTGTCTTATTTCCTTCAAGTCATCTAATATTTTAATCATCCTCTTTCTTAGGTTCCTCTTTTTCTCAATATTTCCTTCTGTGACACTGTGCGTAAGAAAGTTCCTTCTTAGGGTGTGTCCGATCAAGTTTGCTCTGTATCTAAGAACGACAACAAAAATGGTTCTTTTCTCACCCACTCTTCTTAAGACTCCATTTATCACCCTGTCTATCCACCTGATCTTCTCAATTCTTCTCCAGGTACCTTTTTAAATTATCCAAGTATTTCTGTCCCATCTTCATAAAAGTTCAAGTTTATTCTCTATTTATCACGATGCTCTTTGTGTAGCTTTTATAAATAAACTGTTAAATACACATTCTTAGGTTTCCTGTAAAAATAACGTAAATATTTCAGGCTCTTTGGTTTTGAAGTAGCTCGCACCAGCAGCTAAGCGCCTTTGGCGTTAGGGTCTCAATATGGCTGAAAGAAAACCACCTTATTTTAAAGTTAAAGAGCTTACATAAAAATACACATCCAATTTTATTTACAAGGTTATCTACTATAATACCTCGGAGAGTATGTTTCTTTTGATGGGATAACTCATCTATTTGTCTGAATATTTATTTATAAAAATGTAAATTCAAGTCAAATAAAGATGGTGAATATCTACAGTATTTACTTATCAAAGAAACAATATTTACCTACTAAGGGAATATCAACCAACCAACCAAGCAAACTAAGTTTTAATTTATCTTTGAATTTAGGGGTGAAATGCATTTTTTAAATTATTTCTCTTTGTATATGCAAATAACTAAGAGATCAGCTAAGACCGTAAGAATAAATAAACATTTGATCACGTGGTTTAATACAGAAATGTTGCATATCATTTATATTATTGGGCTTTAGCAGGAAAAATATATAGCGTGAATCCAGCCTTAAGAGTATAAGGGACACATAAGTGAAAATAGGGTCCAAATCTGTTTTTGTGATTTTCAAGTTCATCACGAACACACATACAAACTCTAAAACGAAACGCTTTATATTAGTGAGGAATGGAATATTTATCTCCAATTATTTCATAAATAATCCATACATCTTAAAACATTAGATTTTAATTTATTACTTTTGATATTTCTATACAAACAGCTAAAAGCTGCGTCCAATTTGTTTTAAATCAAATGTAATAGTATGTATTTTTTGGTGTTACTTGTAAGAAAAAACCCAAATAATTTAATTTCTTTAATCCACCATCTTCATAGAATGAATTATTAATATAAAGAAAAAAAATATCATGAAGCTCATTTTTCTTGTCAAGGCAAAGCTCAACTGAGCATGTAGTTCAGATAAGAGACTCGCTTATGTCATTCTTAACAAGACATTTATCACTGAGTCTCTTCGACGAAAAGGAAAGCAAAGATAAACAAAAAGTAACTGTTTCTTGCTTACCAGAAGAAGGAAGAAACATCACACAACGTATTTATCTCGAGACAAGAAATATAGAATTACAATATACACTTTTTAAGTGAATTTGTTTTTCTCTTACTTGAATTAGGAAAGATTTATAAACTATTATTTTCCAATATTTTAAAATCCTATGTTATGGTTGTTTAACTATGAAATAATACACACTATTAAACTCTAACAAAAAAAAAGGATTGATGTACAGTTAACTGAATTCTTTAGTTAATAACTATAAAATCGGAATCAGTAATACTTTTTTTATATTTCTGTGAGTGTTAATGTGTTGAATTTTTTTATATAAAAATCAGGTATATGTTGAAGGTCTCAATTTTTATTCATGGCATGAAAAAAATATTTAGCTTTGAAGAAATAATGTTTCCCCTTTTTCACGGTGATGAATTAACTGCCAGAAGATTGGATCCTGTGTTTTTTCTAAATTTAAGTAAGTCGTGTGTTGATATAATCGGTCGGTTCAGAGAGTGGATGTTAATTACCTCAAATATAAATATAAATATTAATAATAATAATAATAATAATAATAATAATAATAATAATAAGGTAAAATGGTTTAATTGGTGTCAATCACATAGTTTTTGATTGAAGACAAAGTCACACTTACAAAGCAATGCCTGGTGAGAGTTTTATATAAGGCGTCTCTTTTTAGTTTAGTTTAACTCTTCATCGTTATAAACTAGGGGTATTACTATTTGTAGAGACATTTTTACAATCTGATCAATTCAAATAATAACAAATACCTTCAAAGTAATCTCTAAATACGAATACTGAACCAAATATCTGAAGATATATTTGCACTATTCATGGTAGAAATGATTTTTTTTATCTAGCAACAAGGTTATAGAAGAGGAATCACTTAATTGGTGAAAACCATCACTATCTATATCTGTCTCAAAATTGATAAAATAATCTCAAGCTCTTTTTATTTCATATTTAAACATGTGATTTTAAATACATTAAGATCCAAAATGCCTTTCTTTTAAAATAAAAAAAATATTTTTAAAAACGTTTCTTAGTAACAAAATATAGGGGATGTAGAGGATAGAGAGGTCATTTAAAGGAATTATATCCGGATTATTGTGAAGAGAATATGGAAAATCACCACCAATGCTATCGGAACGAAATATAATCATTATTTGTCGCCACTGGCAGCCAATTGCAAGGCAAGTCTAACGTCTTAGACAATATGTCTATCCGAGTGGAAGATTTAAAATTATCTATAAAATATAGTGAATTAAAACTGCAGGCTGCAAATAAAACATAAATCGTAAATAATTTCTATATAATATAATATTATATTATATTATAGTTTAATATTACAATTATTACCAACTGAAACTTTCTAAATATAATTTTAAATTATATATTTTATATCCATATTAATTGGAAATAAAGAAAAAAATTAATCACATACTTACTAAATAGGGTTAAAGTTTAATAAATAAGGTTGAATGATATTTTATGTGGTAGTCTGATATTTTAATTTTCCGCTACCTATTTTGGAAAAAAATCTGTATTAGTTGTAACATGAAAAAATCTAACTCAAAAGGCTGGGAAGCGAAATTATTTAAGGAGCTCAACATAACATTGTTGGGTATTGTTTATAACTCTCTTTATCCAATACACTTGTCGAATTTGATTTCCTTAGGAAGAGTTTTTATTTAATATTACAAAATTAATACGCTAAATCGGTTAAGAAGCTTTCAAGAATAACGTTTTAGACCATCTTCCATTTTTTTTTTGTTCCAACTTTTACTTTAATTTCTATAAGAGTCGAGGGATGTTTTTCATTGGCTCAACTTTGATTAAGGGCCCTGCTTTCTTGGTTTAAGGACCCATCTTACTTGTGGGGGAATATCCTAAATGGCAGTATTTCTTATGGGATTGGACGTTCTATGTCTTAAAATGCAAAAAAAGCCATCTTCAACTATCACAAAATGTTTTGTGAGACTTTAAAAAAAAAGAGAGATTGTAGATTTCTAAAAGTGGTATGGCTATATTTTACTTTTACATATCAATAAAGAGTTTTGTTATGGTGAAAAGGAAGTTTTTTTTTGTGAAATTGAATCTAAAAAAAGGAGGATTTTATCATTCTGTCAGTTTCCATAACTGTATGTTTGTCCCTGGCCACGGATCCAAAATGGCTTCATGGATCTGGTTAAAAGGTCATATTAATTTTTATAGAACTATAGGCCTATATAAATATAATTTGATTTTTTCACCCCAATCTTCACATAAGGGTAGTGCACTAATTAGTGTTTTTTATTCAAAATTTTTCGAAAATAACTATAGCGATTTTGTTTGAGATTAATATTTGCTGAATATTTTGAATGAGAGATAATACTGTATGTTTATTTTAAAAATATAATTAATTTGAAGCGAAGTTTACTGATGAAGGATCTTAGAACTTTTTTTGAAAATGGCTTTTAATATTTAGTTAAAAATAGATATCTAAGGAAATTTTTATTGATTAATATGAACATATTCTCTCTTAAAAAATATAAAAATAATTTGAGAATGATATTTAAATAAATTATTTTTAATTTGATTTTTAGAAGGTCTAAAAATATATTTAAAATGTGTATAGGATGTGTGTTTATTGTAATAAACAAAACGTTACATCTGTTTTTCTGAGGAAAACTTACCTAAGGAAAGTTCACTGAAAAATTTTCTAAATGAAAAAAATTCCCAAGCTATAATACACTACTTAAAAAAGTCTGTACCTTCAAAATTCTTATTCGTCAGAACTGCTTGGTTTCACAGGAAATGATATTTAGAATGAACTAAAGTGACACGTTTATGAATTTTCAAATAGTTATAATTCTTAAATAGTTATTTTTTATAATATAGACTATGGTAGGAACACATTTGAAAAACAATTAGGATGTTAATTGATTTATATTTAAAATAAATTAAATATAACTGTTATTTATATAAGTTTACCCATGCTTATTTTGGTATCAAATGAAATTTAACATTTGGGTCTTCATTCATCCTCCTCATGAATACTTGTACACTGAGAGTTGGTTTAGTCAATTTTAAAAGTAAACAGACAAATTGGAAGCTACTTTGAGTATACTTTCAATTGTCAAAAAATACCAAAGTTTTATTGAAAAGCCTACATACTTTGGGCCCATTTTAGGATGAATAATATTTTAAAATAATAAAGAAGTTCTTAAATATATTGGAGTTACTGAACATCTGAATTGCGGCTCAGTTCCACACTGTGTGGACTCTAAAGTGCGCGAGCCAGGTGCATCATTATCAACCTTAATTGATAATCAGCTTCCATGATTGTTTCAACTACTGTCAAAACATGCTAATGTTATTAATTAATTTGTATCGCAAATTGTTACATGATGGTTAATTACAGGATTAATCTTGACAGTTCAATCAAATTTAATTAAGTGATTAATCACAAACTGGATACGGGAATCTAACCCCAATCCCTTGGATTTGGGCTTCTATTCTCAACCCCTGAGCAAGCTTGGTTTGACTTGTTCACTACCACACTTAAGGTCAATTTAATAGTCAAACCTACTACGCGTCAAGTGCGGTGCTACACTAAATACAGGAAGACACATATATAACCCATAGTGAAGTGGGCCAGTTTCGCATATGAAACTGCATTCGAGTTTTAGGTAGGTGTTATCTTATATTTATTGTAGAACCCCATTTGAGGTATACCAAGTTTGACTATAAACAGGGCCTTTAGTATCACTGTATCAACAACAAGTGAAAGATGTCTCAGTGGTATAGAATTGGCGGGAAAAGCCAAAGGCTCCATTCTCGTGTTAAGGTTAGTTAATTATATATACAACTATAAAAATTGTTTGAACTAAACTGGTCTGAGAACTATGTTATGGTCCCGAGATTATTAAATTGACGCCCAAATACTCTGCTCCAATAGACAAGATGTTTATAAAATGTGGTTCATAGACGGTTCTCACACAATTCCTTGTAGATTACTTGGATTACATATTTCTCAAGAGACTCTTACAAGCTGACATTGATTCATTCTGTTTGTGTTTACCAATTATTTTTATTTTATTTCAGGTATATATTGTTATTAAGTAGGGCTACTTTTAAAAACATGGTATTAGATTTTATGTCAGTTTTTAATTGAGTTTATTCTCGTGATAAGAACTTTCCTTCGGGCATTGATGATAATTATTCCAGTTTGTACAAAAAGTATTTTATTTTTGTCCAAGCGAATATTTTTCTTGCTCACTTTGGTGGCCACCTAGTCTAACGCACTACTCTTGTAGTAGACTAGATTGCTGATTACGGAGAGACCGAGGTTCGAATCTCGGTTGGGTTAATTGAGGGTGATTTTATCCTTAATGGTTTTCCACTTTCCACCAAGAAATTGTGTATACACTTCCTCTAAATACAACCTTCCTAATTTCTAAAGTCATTAGTATAATTAGTACATAAGTATATAGCCCGAACGGATAGTAATATACGGTGATAAAAAAAACTATTCCCTTGTTGAAACGTTACCAAACTATTTTTAATTTAATATTTTTTTTTACATAACTACGTATTTGTTATCTCCTTTCTAATATAAATATTGTATAACTCTATATGTATATTTAATGACATATACTCTTATATATAACGGTGTTTTTCTCTAAACAAAATAAACCCCTCAAGCTAAGTCATCTATGAAGTTATATAACAAACAAATACTGAACAAACGTAAAAACCCAATAAAAAAAGATAGGTTTGTTGAAATATTGGTAAAAAGATTAAATGTAATCATTTCAGTTTTTTCTTTCCTTGAATGGTGAAGTCCACGGAAACAAATTGTTCAATGGCGCATCCTCCCCCTACCCCGCACACATAAGCTCTGGTATCGATCTAGTATCGGGGAAATAAGACCAGCGTGAAAAGCAAAACACAAATATGATTGATTATTGGCCCAGGTGTGTTAATTGAATAATGATGTCACCAACGGACTAATAACTATCCATTCTAAAGTAAGGCAAATAGTTTACATATTTCTTTCAGTAATATATTATAGTTAAGTCAAATTACTAAATCATTTTCTAAACTATTTTAAGTAATATTAAATCTCTCTTTGGATATTAAAATAACAATCAGATTGTGATAGTAAAAACAGTCAAAACATTAACCTCGTTATCTTATTTGTATCCGAGCTTATGGGTGCTTGGTCAAAATGTCAGAAGGGTTCATTAAGTCTGGTTTGCCGGTCATGAGGAGGGGGTAGTTGCATGGGTGGCATTAAATGAGTGATAAGGGGGGCTCTAGACCCCTTTATAATTTTGTTATATTTATTTTATTTATTAATTTTTATGAAAAAAATAATTTTGTCTAGTATTTGGGATTTATATTTTTTAAGAATTTTTTTCTTGTGGCAAAAATTGGCTTTTTAAACTCATATAATTAGCTCAAAAATTATGTTCAGATGCTCTATAATTCCCTCCCATAAGGATAAGTTCTTGAAACTTTCTTTCTAGTAGGGGTGGGGGAGGGCTGCCACACCCATGGCAGATGGAACTCCAATTCACCCCTAATTTGGAAAATTCACATGGGTGCCCTTGGGTAGTTCATTTTTAATATGAATTTATGTACATTTTACATACATTCTATCATACTTAGCCCTGTAACCTAGTAGTACTTAACTTATTATTTTTTAAACCAAATTGGTAGCTAAGCTCAGAGAAAAAAAATTTCAACGAAAATGTATTTAAATACACAATTGTGCAAATAATTTAAATATATATTTTAGGAACTGCTTCTTTCATTCCATCCTGGCTATCTGCATTTCATAAAACTGCTTGGGTGGGTAAGTATGAAGAAGATCACATCTAGTGTAAGTGTACACATAATATATAATATAAGTAAATATAGAATAGATAAAATATAAATATTCATAATTATTAAATAATTTAAAATTCTTTTAGCATTAGCAGTTATGACGGATCAAAGTTTTTTGGTCACACTCAAATATTATCTGCTATATTAGAAGACTCAAAAGCTCAACATTAATGACAAAGTAGCCTATGGTTTCTTATGTGGTAGAATACAAACTGCCACGAGATTGACCGGTTGATTGCAATCAACAGGCTAGATGAGTTTCTCAAAATCCTTGTAGTAAAATAAGGTTGAATTTAAAATAAAATAATATATGAGAAATAAAATGTACAAAATGATTATATTTATCTTAAATCACGCATTTAAAAAATACTTAAGGCTAATTTAATAAATATAAAGATGATTTTGAGAAATAACATATAGGTATCTATTTTTCAAACATAAGAGCAATCTGAATTCTGTGATAGAAAAAGTTCCCCTAAAGTTTTTTGGGTAATACCCCGTGAACCCCTCCATATAGTTTCAACATTCTCTCGAGTATCTACTTGTCCGGGTTAAAATGGGGGGGTTGAGATTTGAAGGGAGGGCGAAGAAGGTTTGTGTAAATCAGCCAGTGTTTGAGTTGCACGATTGTCTGAGAATTTCCACTCCCCTTACTTCTGAGATGTTTGCATTACGTCTTGAAGCGCATTGCCTGAAGGAGAGACCCTTCGATAGTTTCAAGAAACTTCAGGAAGGGTTGGGGTAGAAATACTCACCCCCCCTCAGTCCTATCGGAGAGGGATGTAGAAAATAGTTGTTTACTCCTCAAAGAGATGTATTGGTGTAAGAAAAACTATATTCTGAGAATGTGATGGTGGGTGAATATTATTTTAGCGTTTTCATATTACTTTGTGAAACTATTTAGGATATCTGTTCAATTAAGGGATGTATCAAGAGGATTAAGGACGTTATAGGGAAGTGGTATTCACGTACTCTTATAAATAATTTATCTTTAAGTGTGCACCCCTAAAACTGTTGGTACTAATCGCAGGTCATAAATATTCTATAATCCACATATAGTAATAAAGAGAGAGATAAAAATTGTGATCCCCGATAGCATGTTCTTGCATACGAATCTCTTGTAGCTAACCATAAGTACGGCTCTGATTCCCTGAATATTCAGAGTTTATCATAAGATAATATATATATATATAATTCTTATTTATTTTTAATCCCCCTTAAGTTGTTTTAATTTTCCCTCGTGGGTGTACTCATCTGAAGTTGATTAACCCTGTTCTAGAGGATCAAACCCTCCAGGAGAAAGTACAGCTAGAGATGAATTTGTGTGCTTGCTCTAAAAAAAATAGTCGATTAATGGAATCATACAATTCCTAACACCTATAATCTCAATAATTATATTTAAGGAAAAACTTTATATTGCTTCTAGAGGGCTTTTATGATGAGAACCTTCTTGCCATATCTAGTTGGTGGACTTTCCAACAAGACCCCCCACCTTTTTTCTTCATTCACTTTTCCATTAAATTTTAATGGTAAACTTCTGATTACATTCTCTTCGTTAAACCAGAGAGTGTTTTATGGGCTCAACAAAATGTCATTATGACAATAAATGCTTACCTATAACTAATTTAATTTTAAATATAGATCTGGTATAATCAACAAAATTAAAGTGGTATTTAAAAATGATTGGATAATCCTTAATTTCCTATTAATAAAAACATAATAGGCCTAGTTCCGGTGGCTTCACGCCTGGTCAACCGTGAAGGATATTCACATTTTTATACGATTTGTATTTGTATACGGGAAGGAAAAATTTAAAGGTATTACACCTCCAATTTTTTCGAAGGGGATAGATTGGGAAACCATTTAAGATAGATAAACCCTCAGCTAAGTCGATTTGGATTTGAGCTTTGACCTAGTTATCGAAACACCATACTCGAAGATATTTCCGTCTTTTTAACTAATTTTCCACTAGTGTTGGTACAATTTATATTCATTGACATGAAAAATACATTTATGGTTCTTTAAGGGGTATTATAACGTATTATTGATGTACAAATTACTCTATCATATACATCAGTTAAATTTAATTGAATTATTAAAAAATATTAATATCTTATTAGTGTTTGTCACGAAAGATATAAGATTATGTATTCGTTTTTATTACGGAAAATTATTTCCAGATACCCATATTCTTAAATGTTAATTTTGATACATTTTAAATTTTCTTTAATTTGCCGTAAAACACAATATAAATTAATTTAATCTAGAAAAATAAATAATTATTATTTTTGGCAATGTAATATAGTTCCCCCGATACCAATTTTAATTTTTAACTAAATCCTTATGCAATTTAAAAAAAATTCAAATTTTACAAAAATCAGTCATTTGTAAGCTATTATGAAATAAGATATAAAAATATATTTATATAACTATATATAGTGTAAAAAAACTGAACAGAAACCCATTATGAACCAAATACATAGGGCAATATTTTAAAATATTTAAACTAAACACAATCATCACTAAACCACCTTTATTCAAATTTCAGCTCAAAAACCATAATACAGTTTTATTTTTCATGTAAAACACTGCCCAGATACATATTTTAAACAATGATACATACCAAATTATAGTTCTCATATTTAAGGTTTTTAAAAAGAAGAGATGTAAACATAGGTTTTAGGGAAAAATGGATGTACCAGCTATTTTTTTAAAAGCTTATACCAATATGTAAAAATATATAAATCATACGAGAGATGACGTGGATCATTTTAAAAAAAGTTAATATTTTTATAGTGACGTCCAAAACAATATGAATAATGGAGAGTATAGCATTGTTCTTTATTGCTGACAATTATGCTTTTATAGCATTGGAAGTCTACTCGTTGTACATGTATGCCTATCTTTTGAGAATTTTACTATTTTAAGAACCATAACTATAATGCGCAAGGTTAGTGACACTGATTTGATAAAATTGGCAGATAAAGGAAGATTTAACTTGCATCCCTGTCGATATTTACTGAATTGCTTATCAGAAGCTCCAAAATGTTGAAACTATTGGACTTTTAATCCATGTTAGCAAATAAATGAATTTTACTACTAATCATTTTTAACAAATAAAATAATTAAATATGTAAACGATGCAATATATTAATATAATATGTATGAATTAAAAGTATGATCAATTACTTTGTAACAAACCATTACGAAACCTACGCAATAAGACTGCAAGCATACTAGTTTTTCCAAAAGTCTTCAAACAGAATCCAAAGCAGACACGGTCAATAGAGCATTTACTGGTGAGTTAGTTTTTGTACTTTGAATGTAAGATTTATAATACTAGTATTGGCTTAGTAATGGGAAAATAGTTCTAGGTTAGTATAGTGCGTAAGCCGTGTGTCGATACCACCTGTTTATTTTCAGGAAATAAATCTTTTCATTGTAGTGTTCAGAAGCCATCCAAGATAATTTATTTCAAATGAGAGAATTTAAAACTGTCATGTGTAAAAGAGAAACACTATAGTTTTTTTGTCCCATAAAACCCCGGAAATACCTTCTGGCATCGAACATACCAACCATCCAGAACCGGTTACGTTCTCCTGAACTAGAAACTGGTCAACAACATTTACAGTGGATCTGAGCCCTACCAATCTGAAGATCTTAGTTCAAAATTCCCAGCAAGCTCAAAGTTTCGCATCAAAATTTAGATAAAACTAATGTTAATATTTCAATTATTATTACTTTTTCTTACAGATAAAAAGTATAGAAATTGATACACCTTTGTTGAGAAAACCTGCCAAGCATCACTTGATTTGTTTGAGCGCATAGTATCTGTTTATTTTTTATTTTAAATTGATTATAAAAAGATTGAGCTTGAAATGAATGGGCCATTTATATCATAGACTGACAAGTTTAGTGATGTTAAGCTAAGGATCGCTTTCTACTATTTTTTTTTTGCCTTCGGGCTTAATTTCTATTAGATATATCCGAATATTTATGTTAGTGCGATAAATAAGAGGAAGGAAGAATCTAGAAGAGAAACATAAGCCTATTTTAGATGGAGAATTAGCACACTATTTAATGAAAACTACCCTCAATACACCCAGCCACCAGAGTTAGAATTCCTGGCTCATCTATCGCGTTTCCTTAAGTGGTAGTTTTCGTTTACTGTACCTATTTAAACTAAGGTTTTAAAATATGGTTATATTATAGTTTCAAATTATACAAACCTATTTAGTTATAAGCCTACCACTTAGTTTAACAGTCATTAATTACTTATTATAATTAAAAAGGGTAGAACACAATTTGATCAATTAAAAGTGATTCAACCCTCAGAGTATATATCTAGGGATCGACTCAAAAGAAAGAGACCCAAAACTGAAATAAACATATTTTCAAATTGAGTGTGTTACTAAAGAAATGCATAAATATTTGCAGCCTGAGCAGTTCTAAATGCTTGGGTTTCATTTAAGTGAACAGTTTTTTTTAAACATGTTTGTGTTTTTCTTGAATTGTTAGGCTACGCTACGTGAATCTTCATCGCATGTACTAGTTTAGTTACATTTGGTGAATTTTAGATTATAAGAACGTTACATCCAACGTGATCCATGCATAAATACAGATTTTTATATCTCCTTCCACGCTAATATAATGCACTTTCTCTTAAACTACCCTTATATTTTCAACCCCTTAGCTAGCTTGTCATACGAATAAGGGTTAAAAACCGCCTCGGTCGCGTAGTTGGCTAACGCGCTAGTGGTGTTGAGCTCGACCGCCGAGGATGGGGAGATCGAGGTTCGAATCTCGGTCGGGTGAACTGGGGGTGGTTTTTCCTAAGTGGTTTTCCACTCTCCCTCCACGCAAATGTGGGTTCACTTCCTCTAAAGTCAACCCTCCCAATTCCTAATCCACTAGCGTAATTAGTACTTAAGCGTATAACCCAAACGGGTAGTAATACGCGGTACTAAATATTAATAATTAAAGAATTAGGGTTAAACGTCGATGCGAAAACTATTTAGGTTTGGTTTTGATTTAAGCTTTTATCAAAACAAAAATAGGTTTTTCTAAGTTGGGGATGTAGGGGACGCGAGTATAAGTCAGTGTTTTACACTTTTTATAGCCAAACATTTTTTGGTTAAAATAAATTAAATATTGCTTCAGTCTAAACATAGTTATAAATTTTTATCATATAATGTCTTAAAATGTTGTTAATATCTTTCGAGTCTGTGGGTAATTTAATTACAACTTTTTTCTTCATTATAAAAATTTGTTATTTTAATGCTCTATGTTCGTGACCGATATTCAACCATTTTTGAAATCACCATGTGAAGAAAATTATACTCTTGGTAAGTAAAGAAGTAATATTTTGTCTATTTTAGCCAAAAAAATATGTTGCAGTAAAAATTTCAAAAAACAATGGCACTTTCTCGCATTCCCTACATCCTAACTTGAAGAGCTCATCTCATGGCCAATTAAATGCTTAAAATCAAGTTAGAAACTTATTAAAGTTCAGTTTTCTGCAGTTTTATTTGATAGTGGTGATATTTTTATACTTTAAAATGATTATTAAAAATAATTATGGTAATATGTTATATTTGTCTACTTTTAACGGTTTTTATTTTAAGTTTAATACATAAAACGGAATCAAGATGTTACTTCCGGTTCAATATTTATTACATTTACAAACTGGATGTTATCCGTGGAGGAAAGATGGGCTCTAAGCTTTGTTTGGGTTGTAAGTTTTACCACTGTCTTATCTTCGTTCAGGTAATTGAACGTTCAATTTCAGAATGACCTTCAAGAAGTGGCGAGGTTCACCAATACTTAGTTTCAAAGATAATGCCTGAAAGTTAGACTAAACACACAGCTTCGACGAGAGTTAACGTGCGGCCGGACTACCTTTAAGTTCGGTTTTCCCGGTATTAGGAACATTTAACCACCACGCCCACTAACCCCACGGAACGGAAGCTGTTGACTCAATCGGCAATAATATTATGAATAGACTGTAAATTGCAGTAGACACGGAACAGTAGAGTATAGATATATGTCTTCTGATGAAATTAAATCTTGGATTGTCTGGTTCTTTGGAAGAAGCATCTAAAGAAAAAATAGTCTATCATTTTTTTAGTAAGCATAATTTTATTTTTTATTCAGTTTTACATCAGCAGTGATCCTTCAATATAAGGCCTCAAACTATAAATTAGTTTAGGTTCAAACCCCTACTTAATGGCCTATGGTTTATTTTTCACATGTAATTTACAATAGCAGATTTTTCATATAATTTATAAGCAAATGTGGGTGCACTTTCTTAAAAATAGTCTTCCCTAAATATTTTCTAACCTTTGTGATTGAATTAATAACTTTAAAAATAATTTTATATTTTTTGCTCATAAATAGCAAATCAAACTCATTATCTTATTCTAACTATCATAAAACTCAATAATAAAGTGATTGCATAACTAAGAGAAAAACTCTCCTGTCTACATTTTCTTAGAGTATTTGATAAGCAGATATGATCCCCTATAAAATAATTGCAAAGAATTGGTCTGTCAATATTATCATTATTTTACGTAAACATTGTGATGGAATAAAAATATGTCACAGCACTAAGGTTTGTCGATATTAGCTTTTAAAGTTTATTGTTATTTATATTAGGCTATTTTCTACTTTTCATATCATTCTGTTTGTCTTCATATTTTTCGTTCTTACGTCTTAAAATCCGACCGGGCTATATGCATATTAATATAGTGATAAACTGTTATGAAGTTAAACACTAGAAGAAATGTATACGAAATTAATAGAAAAAATACCATTGCATATCCGGTAATGATTCGAATATAAACCTATTCATTAAAGAATACAAAGTGGAATTGAGTCTAAAGGCTGGTTCACACTGAGAGCAAAGCTAATCTAAGCTAATATCTGTCAAGAAAAATAGCGGACCATATATTTGTGTTGGTTTACACAGAAAGCTAAGTGAAGCTAAGCAAAGCAAAGCTATGCCTTGCTAAGGCATGCTATCTTTTTTCTGATTGCTGGCAGGGCAATTTTTCCATCTCCCATAAAGGATCTCGGGTCTCGTGTTGAACAGACATAGTACCGGATTGTTGAAAATAACCAGAGAAGCGTTGAAGTTTAGTTTTCAGTTTGTTTCACATGTATTTAAGCAATATTATATTTGGGTTTTATTTTTAATAAGTGTTTCTATATTACAATGGAACCGTTGATTGAATAAGTCAAAGGATATCCTTGTTTATGGAACTTAAAAGAGTGGATGTTTCCCGTAGCAGGTTTAGTTCATGAGACTAGATACGTTCTCCAACTCTTTAATTTTCTTCCTCTTCCAAAACCGCTACTAATAGCAGCAGCTCCTCTTCCTCGGCAAAAACATCTGAGCCAAAAACAAGACATTTTGGAGAATGTCATAACTTAACTTCATGGGAGCAAACCAGAAAAAAACACCCAGTGAATTCAGGAGGGAAAAGAGGAACCATAACTTCGTTTAGCATTGAGTGTTAAACAAAACTGACAAAACCTTCGCACAACTATAGCACAGCATAAGATAGCATAGCATAGTAGCATTCTGTGTGAACCAGCTTTAACGCTAAAACAGAGCCAATTCTGCAGCTATGTTCCCATATCCAGTTTTCATTCGTTAATTCGTTATTATGTTCTAATATTTTTCTTTAAATAACTATGTTCTATATTGTCATTTAGTAAATACACAGTATATTATATGATTTGATATTTATTATTACTGTGTAGTGCTCAGTTTGAGAAGCCTCAGCATTGAGAAATACTCTTAATTTATCAAGTCAGATATATTAAATATTGTGAACTGAATAATACATCAGCCATAATTTAAACTGCAGTAATATTTATATTTAATGAAATACAATGTAATACAAAGTCAATCCATTTATTTGAACCATTTATTTTAACAGGGCAATCAACTTCTCCATACGTGGACAGCTTTAGTTACTTTACTTTCTAATTCTGCCCCAGATCCCAAAATATATTGTTAAAAAAAAAGCATTCTTCTTGTTTCCACATCCTACAACATTTTATCTTGAAGACTGACCACAAACGACCGGAAAATAAAATAAAATAAAAAAAATCTTCGCAAAGGAACAAGATTTTTTTTTTGTCTCAAAGTATCTTCTATTCTTGTCACACTTGTTTGTGTACGTTATTCAGAGCGCGTTTGTTTCCCATGTGTCTGCACCTGGTTAGGCGTTACACATGCGTAGGAGCACACATGCTCCTCCTCCAAACACATCCTTACTCATTCCTCCCTCCTTCCCTCCTACAATCCACGGAACCCATATCCTCCTCGTACTTCCACAGAACTGTGTCACCGACTCGATCCAGCGTGGACCTTTCTTGTGTTTCTACTATTTCTTCTTGTTTTACATTGCCTCGTCGAGAGCTACGCTTCCCAGCCCTCCCTTTCTTCATGAGAGGACCGTCCTTTAGAGCCCTACTATACTCCCCCTTATCCCCCCATTTTACCCCCAATCACCCCCACCCCTATCGGCAACTATTTTTACAACACACAAGTGTCCTAAAGGGAATTTCCCAAGACACCATCATTTCCTGGGCAGAATGGGAAGCCGGTCGATTTACGTTTATTGAGTTGGAAAACAGTATCGAATACTAGGGGAAAGGGGAGAGAAAAATTGAGGAGTGGAAATGCTAAAGGTGTGTGGGAATTATACGTGGAACAGAATAAGTCATTCGTGT
>CABFWO010000802.1:0-65971 GCA_902155825.1 Timema genevievae | reverse complement strand
ATTCGTGTGCTCTTTATGATGTAAAACTTTGATATGATTGGGTGGTTTTAAAAAGTGATGTTCAAAACTGATTCTTTTCTCAGAAATCATGTTAGGTATAACACAATCTTACATTAGTTTATAGTCTACTTTAAGAAGAAACATTATTTTAAAATGTATACAATATCTATAATCTACTGAATAAATAATTTTTCCTCACAAAATAGCCCATGTATTAGACACAAACCACGTATATATTTTAAGCAAAATTTCTATAGTTTTTTTTTTAATATTACATTTTCAAAAGAACTACGCTTGGATTTAAAGCTATATTCAAAATCAAGATTTCCCCTAAAGGTCTGACGACTCGATTTATAAATATCAGTATTTAATAAAATATATTTAAATTCTAGGTTGTAGCCACAGGTAAATTAAAGACAGACTTACCAAGTGGAAATAACAATCATTTTGAGTCCGGCAACCATAAATATCAAGATCCAATATACTGCTGTGGTAATATTTTCACACAAGTAACAATAGTTTTTCTTAATGAAAATAATATATTAATTGAACATTATGTCTTGAAAGCGCTCAGAACTGATCCAGAGAAATTATTTTAATAGTTCTAAAATGCCGTAGGCAATATTTTATGAATAATTCCTAATATAAGAATAATTTATAAATACCTATTAACTTAAATGAATTTATAAAAAGTATTTTATTAAAGGCTTAATATATCAATTTCCATTTATTACTTTTCTCTTTGGTAATTTCCTCATTTTTATAAAAATGTATCTTGTATTCAAGAGGTAATAATTACTAAATTGATACTAATATCTTTATTAAAATATGCGGGAATTATTATTTTCAAATGCTTATTATTATTTAGCAAAATAGCATATAACCTTTATAAGAATATAAAAACTAGAACTTAGTAAAAAAAATGCATCCCTAACATAATGGAGAGGGAAAAAGACCAAACTGGTCACAGTAGGAAAAAGACAAACAATTAGCAAATGTATGAATTATAAATAAATAGATTATATTTTATTGCAGAAAGCTAGGTTATGTATACCTTGGTCCTATCGCCATAAATATAAGAATATATCATATTGTAGATATAAAAGGGGATTTCTTAATATAGCCTTCAAATAGAATTAATATTAATTCATTAGAAAATAATTGGAAAAATAATAACAGTCAGAAATATGAGTGAGTTTAAATAAAAACAGAAGAAATGATGTAATCTATGTGTTGTGCAGGCCCCAGCCTTTGAGATACAAGTCTCCAGGCCATAGAACATCACTCCTACATGTATAAAATACAGACACAACGTCATGGACGATTGAGGAATTCATCTAGTTCCTAATAAGGTTACGTTGATCTTGAGAGAGTCATCAGGACCAATCCGAAAGAAATAACTCCATCTCAATGGAAGGTAACTAGCGGAGGATTGTCTTCAATAAAAATACATCGCGCAGTTTGCTTGAATCGAATTGGAACCGTCCATTTCTTTATTTCATAGCCAAGGTTTTCTTTTTCTTTTTACTTTAGCACCGCCTCTTTCTATCCGTTTGGGCTATACGCATAATCTACTAATAAGCTAATGTTAGGGATGAGGAAGTTTAAACTAAAATTAAGATTATTTGCATATGTTTGGAGGATGAGTGGAAACCCATTTATGAAAAACCACTGGAGTACACCCGATGGAGATTTGAGCCCAAGTCTCCCGTTTTCAGAAGTATAGTCCGTTGTGAGAGCCTTAAAGCTTGTTGCCACCGAAGAGGGTATATTCAGATAGTAATATTATTTAATTATTGATTAGGATTGTTAATATGAAATTTATGTAGTATCAGATTATATACATAGTTATAAAATGACCTATATTATGGAAGTGAAAGTTACTTTGCTGTTCATTTATTACTATGATAGTGGAGATCCTAGTTTCACAAATGCTACATTTTTCAGCCATGCTGGAAATTAAAGTTAGAACTCTTAACTCACTGGGCAGGAGTGACACTGATTGAACTAACGCGTTGGAGCCAAAATGATTAGATTTCTCGCTTCATACTTGGATATATTTTATATTGTGTAATGCTCTAATGTTTAATTATTTTAAAACCACTCGCTTAAGTAGCAGATGGGTAGAAAGCGTCACTCTCGTGTCAGACTGGTCTGTCGTTGATGGGGTTATTGGGGTTTGAATCCCAGTTGGGGCTATTGTGGATGGTTTTAATGAATAATTTACCACTCTCCTTCTAAGAAAACGCGGGTATATTACCTTTAAAATAATTCCTTCCTCATCCCTATCCCATTAGAGTAATTATTGATGTGTATAGCCCAAACGGGTAGTAAGACGTGGCGATAAATAAATTGTAAATATGTTTGTAGTAATATAACATTGTGTAAAGCATCTACACTTCAAATATAGTATAAATTAAGGCATTATCGATATTAAAAGTTATACAAGCTGTTATTTTAAACATAAATCATAGGTATGTCTCAAATTAATCAACGTTAAGAGACTATGAATTCAAAATCAAAGATTATATAGATTACACTTATATTCTATTAATTACATAAAAATATGTATGTACCATAAGTTTTCATTCAAAGATTGAATCCAAATTAATAATTTAATTCAAATCTACATTAGCTTGAAAATGTTATACCACTGTAGTCTAGTACTCAAACAAATTAGCATAACCACATTTCAAATTTGTGAAGATTATTTCAATGTAGAGTGTTCCACTTCACCATCCCACTGATTAGCTAAAACAATCATACATGTTGTGGTGCATTTGTAGCCACCGGATAAAATTAGCAACCCACTATGATTTGATAAAGAGGGGGAAGGAGGTAGAAGCGATACAAATTATTTATATACTAGTAATGAGCATGCCAGTGAAAAATAATCAGTCCAATCAGTTTGAATATTTTTAGTAGATCCTTTAATCACACGTTGGTTAGCATTTTTATAAATATTAATATTTAAAAAAATTAAAATTCAATTAGCTATTTATTTTTCAATAGATGTTAAGTGTTTTAAAGTGAACGTTAATGACTAGATTAAATATTAAAACAAGATAATTCGTGGTTATACAACTAATATGTTTATTTTTATATAATATATTATTTAAGCGCATAAAGTTTTATTATATTAAGAGGGTTATAAAATTATTATATTAATTTGTAAATATAACTTTTTTAATGTTTACTAGTAGCTTTTCAAGCTATTCGCATATAATATCAAAAATTAATTAGTGATAATGAAGGTAGAGTTAGAGGAAATTTACCACCCTTTTCATTAAATGAGAGTAGGAAAGGATTAGGCCTATCAATCATTTATTGCGCATGCGCCTAATCCGACTGACCTGGCCAGTGCGTATGAGCCACAACGTGTGATGCGCGTCTATTGAGATGAAATGATTTGAAATAATTACTCGCTATGGGGTGCACGAGTGTAGTTCTTGTTCTGTGTGGATTTGTTTCACTCCAAAACATAGTAATTTGAAAAGATCCATCATGACTATAATAAAAAAAAACTTGGAACACTAGAAAATAAAATATATATCAATAGTCAGCTGTTTTAAGTTCACATTGCAAAACATTATGGGTGGACATTTATTTCTATAATTGTTTTAAATGTTGCTCTACACAAACAAACCCAGCTTTATATAATGTTCTAGAGTCTGTGAATACAAGTTTATATATATTTTTTGAGATGGGTTGTTTAAAAAAAAGTTTCAATCATAATGGACCACTCTGTCTTATAGTTATGAAAATATATTCTATCGCGTAAGGAATGTAATAAATAAAATAATAGATTTGAGACAGTCATGCATATTATAGTTATGATCAAAACAGACTAAATAATACCTTGAAGGATATAATCATTAATAATAGATTAATATATAATACATTACCAATATTTGTGTTTATTTATTATCAAAAGAAACCTAGATATAAATCATCATATTTCATTACTACCGGGTATTTCCTTTTAGCGACGTTATTTTAGTAATGAGAAGAAATGTAGGGTGGTCATTTACTAAATGCAGGGGAAAATATTCTCTCAAAGAGAGATGAAGATAGCAGGGAGAGGATAATGATGATATACAATCATTACATACATACATACATACATACATACATACATACATACATACATACATACATACATACATACATACATACATACATACATACCCTACAATAATCACCAGACTTTGTTGGGCAATCAAATCTTGAGGGATTAGATGGGTAGTTCATGAAGCGCGAATAAAAGAAACTAGAACAGCGTTAAAATTGTTGACAGGCAAACCCAATGGGAAGAACTAGACGCAGATGAGATGATAACATTAGAATGGTCCTGAAAGAGATAGATAGGGTGTAGTGAGGTAGACTGGATATAACTAGCTCAATAGAGGGATAGGTGGCATGATTTTATAGATGTGGCGATGAACCTTCAAGCTCCTAATAATATAGATTAGCTAAGGTTTCTAATGTCATAGATTAAATAGAGTTCTTAATGATATCGATTAAGTAGAGTTCCTAGTACCATAGAGCTAGTAGATCTGCCATTGCCATAGAATAAGTGGCTATATTTATAACTAAAGTTTGAACAGTTTTTCTCACGGCTAAGCAGCAGCAGAACTATATTAAATTACAATGTTTTAATCAGGATTTCTAATTTTGGAATGTTCCTTGTTTTACAACCCTGAGCTGAATGCGTCAGTCATAAACCAAACCCTGATAATTTATATATGCATATTTAAAAACTAACAATTACATATACATAAAATATGTATCAGAAAATTATATTTAAAAAAATTGTATGGGTTGATAAGTTGGTCTCTCCACCCGATGAGGTGTTATGCTAAATAATAATCCCATAGAAGCCTTTTCACACTCGAAGTCGGTAGCATAAAATCATGGACTTTACATTCGTCTCCAACAAGGCAGAAGCCAATATTGCTCTCCGCTTCTACTGTAATGGATGTGTGTAATAAAGTCGTAGGAGAAGCGCTAGGTGGCGCTTTTTATCAGCTTGCCTTTCACGCACACTATATCTCCTCTTATTCCCCTAAACCCTTCACACACATACACACACACACACACACGCATAACCCTTTCCGGGGCTAGCTTATGAAATGTGTGAACTCCACTAGAGAAGATAAGAACAATTTGTTACCACTCTTTATCTAAATTTACTAAAAAATATTTATTTCCTGTTGAATTACACACACTACGGTCCACTAATGCAAAGTAATGTAGTTGAAAAATACTTAAAAGGGCGATTGCATTAAGTGTGAATGTATTAACTCTCGTGAAAAACAAGTCGTAAATGTATGCATACGTTACAGTATAAATTCATTGAGGAAGACATATAATGATTCAAATTGTAATGACGGCCTGAAAAAAATACGTGGCGTCAGAAATAATATGTGGATGTTATCTTATGAAGATTGCTATTTCAGGCTTTCATAAACGTAATACAATTAGTGATATGAATATTAAGTAAAAATAATATTGTTTCATAGAAAAGGGAAATGAAAGATGCTTTCTATTGAAAATCCCTTTGTCAAGAATTCAACCGTAGTCTTTTGAGTCAAAGCTCGCTAGGCTATCTATCTGTTTTGTTGAAAATTGTGTGTACATTTTTTTATCGGAATGAATTAAAGCTAATATGTAGTCTTCAATAGTTTTTGATTTTTTTTCAGTGTTTAATCAATGAGAAGTTGAACAGCCATATTTCTTTTGAATCGTTTTACCCCTATGATTAAATGTTTATGAAATGTAAACTAGATGGTTTTATTTTTAATAAAATATAAATAACCGTATTTACTAAGACGATATTTGATCTTAGTCACATCCTCTTACTTTTAAGAGTGAGATATTTTAATTCAACATCATATTATAAACAGTGCATTACTTTCTTTTAAGTTCATTTGGAGCTTTTATAATACATTTTAAGCTATTTTTGTAATAATAATAAGTGTAAAAATGGATCCTATCTAAAGAAGTGAGTTGAGGAGTTTCTATCTATTATAGTGTTGATGCATTGCAGTTCTAGCAAGTGGGTTGTTTTCTATCTCAAATTACAGTACATTCGGGTTTTTTAAATGCTTTTTTTTGTTTCGTAAGCATTATTATTCAGTTACGACCCATCCTCTGGTAACCTAAACCAAATTTCAGACCTCTTAAAATAATTGTATAGTCCGTGAAGATAGTCAGGTTTTATTAAAGATGTTGAAATAATGGTCAGACTGTATTCAAAGAAACCCGTAAATTCAATATGATCTTTGCGAAATTATAACCTATTTCATTAGCATTTCTCTATTTTATAAATTCCGTTTGGAAAAAGACTTACATATGGAAACCTGTATATATTAATAACCTATTTATTAATATTATTTTTTGAGAGCTTGGGGAAACACTATATTCGTTAATAATTAGTCTAAAAGAACATTAGCGTTGATCAATAAATAATTTACCAATGTCATATATTATATTCTTGTAGTTTCAGTTTCCATTAATCTAATAGCATGATTAAGTCATTGCTTAGCTACTGTGTTGTAAGATTTTGGCGGGAAATATCTTTAAAAAAAATCCAAAGAGAAACATTTTTGTAGTCATCATTGGTATTTATAGTAGAATTTTATAGGCGTTGAAAATATCCATCAAAATCGACAACTTCAGATAACACGACTCTACATATTAATATAATAAATAGGTTTTTATTGAAATATATTGATATTAAAAAATATTATATATGATCGTATTTCTTCGATTCTAAGACGTTATCGATTGTAAAACGCACTTTAGTTTTTCAATTCCACCAACAACAAAAAATGATTTGATTCCAAGAAAATAAATAAAAATATAACGTTGAATTATCTTATATCCATGCTATATTTGTTTGCAGACTTAAATTTACTAACAACCGTACTTTATCTGTCACTAGGTAGGTAATTAATTATTTCCTTATGAATAAATCAAACTGATTCTTCTTAGCTGTCGATTTTTGCATCATAATTAATATCAAAAATCTACTTCATATTGATATTTCTGATTCTTCTGAGTCATCTTTATCTCTAATATCCCATAATGTCTACTTCTGAGACATCGAGAGCGTTGGTCGAAAAAGATCTGCGATTCTAAGGCTCACCCCGGTTTTAAAGAACTTTAAATGGAGGACGTTTGTCCTAGAAATGAAGAAATTCGGTATATATAAAGATATTTTTTTATGATTACGTTTTACTACTTTTACAGGCTATACGCCATTCTATTACATTAAGGATTCTGATCCAGGAGTCCAGTCCGAGAGTATGAATCATAGTCTAGAACACTGGTGGATATTTTTTAACCGCTCTATTTATTCCAAACGTTCTAATGTAAATGAAGGTGTAGCTACTTCTTTAAGTCTCACCATAATCTTTATTCTCCTTATATTAGAAATTGTGAGGGAGCACGTCAACAATAATAAACACGAAACAGCTAAAAAAAATTAAAAAATAATGCCGATAATATATATGTATATATATTTGTTTTTACATGATGGAGCAATACGTACTGTACATATTATTTCTCCATAGTAGTTAAATGTTTAATTGAAGTGGTGTATATGTTTACTGAACACTTTAAGGCTGAGCTTACCTATAAATCTATGGTTCTAAATAAATATTTTTACTAAAAATATATATATATACAAATTCAACATTGTAGTTTCTTATTTATTTGAATAAAACATTTGGCCATCTCTCATTTAATTTTATGGAGATTTTCAAAATACGTACAAAGATTGTTATTATATTTACGTTAAAAATGTTCTATTTTAACAGATTTTAATTGGGAAAAGATTTTTTTATTTTTATTTTTTTTATTTGGGAAATTGATATCAATCTTTTTTATAACCAGACATATAATTAATAATTTATTCTTCTTTATAAATTTATTTTAAAATCTGGGTAAGTTCAATAAATACGACGATATTGAACTCTCCTAACGACTACCAAATATACACTTTAGTAAAAGTGCATGGTTCTAAATTGCTATTTACTAGATAATAGGTACTGTTAATGTGATTAATGCTCATTTACAAGTTAATGTCGTTTTGAGACAGTTGGTCAACATGCTTTCGGAATCTGATGGTAGTGGGGATATAAGTGTGACCACAGGCCTTCTTGAGTCGATGATTCAAGGAAAATAATATGTCTTGGATTCAAATACTATGTGCTTTTGAGGATTTTTTATAACTATGACATGTGAATATAAAAACTGACTACCAGCTGATAACCTTAAGAGTATAAAACTAAACTTTTAAAGATTTTATCATATTGATAAATATATATGTTTTTTGTCTAGAGCTATTAATACAATTATTTAAATAAAAATTGTGTTATTATACTTTGTATTGACATCTAATCTACGAAAACTACTAAAGAATTTAATCCCGAAATATATAACATATAGAAGGATCATTTTTCAAATTATTAAACAGTGTATTCCCCATTGCTTGTTGTAATCTTTAATTAGAGATAAATTATTTGTAATACATTACTGTTCAAGTTAACAGTTTTTAAATAGAGTGGGCGTTAATGACCAATTAAAATAAATAAATATTATTTATTTTCACGATAGCACGTCTGCCTATTGGATTCTGGGTTAGTTTCTCACCATATATTACTTAATTATGGTTAAATTAGTTATTTACCTCCTGCGTGGTGATACATTGACGGCTAGGGAACTGGGTTTTGTATAGTTTTATAAGATTAATTGGTGTATATCATGTTTTAGTTTAGAAATTTCACGTTTTATATACAGAGCCTATACATGCATATGTATTTAAAATCTATAAAACTAAACTTGCTTAGAGCCAGCTTCGGTGGCCTTGTGGTAAGGTTATATATTAATACAATTTAAGAAAGCCGGTTTGAATCATAAAGAAAATGAGTGTGTACACTCGCTCAAAAATAGTTTTATAAATTTAATTAGAGATAATCAATACATTTCAAAGTATTCTCATTAGAGATTGGCCCATACTCACAGCGTTGACTAAGCGGTCTATGTATTGTACTAATTTTAGACTTGACTGACGTTGACGGGGAGGTCTTGTTTTGAATTACAACCAGGTACACTGAAGTAGGTTATTTTATCAACCTATTCCCCAGCTAATTCAGGATCAATTTTTCTTAACTTATCTCTATTCTTACCCCTTAGATTAAGTCGTTAATCTCTTCCAAAACCTTATCACATGCTCACTAGTAAAGGCGTTTATGGGTCTTACAGTTAGAATGATATAGGACCAATAAGAAATTTACTAATCATGAAAGGGAATTTGGTGGTTATATTTTTTATTATTATCACCTCCCATTCCATTATTTTATTCATTGTTTCTTTGGCAATCTACTACATACATGCCCTCTAGTTTACCTCGTATTTTCTTTTAGCCTGTCTATTTTACTATTATAAACTATTTTTAGTAGCTATTAGCTGCTAGTTTCCAATGTTTTCTGGTTAAAGTTAACAGTTCCATGAAATTTCTTGTTATTTATTGATAGATATTTCTTCTTACCGATAAATTTAAACACAAAATGAATATATAAACTATATTCAACAACACACAATGACAGTAAGAAATTATGGAATACCTTTTTTTACAGTACAAAATGTTTATCACGTGATTCATACTTACGGGCCCATAATATCTATAAAATTTAAAAAATAATATACTCTAAGCAACATACACTCAATTTTATTTTAAAAAACCCTATGATAAGCTTAGAACTTATTTTTAACTATTTTTTATTCCTTTTTTATTATTTTATATCATCTTTATTCTTCTATTACGACGACATGTTTCGGTGATTTTACACCATCTTCATGTCTTATTTTTAATAAAGATCTATACTATCGGAAGTGTTGAGATAAAGCACCTCAAAAATTCTCAAACTTTCCTATAGTATGGATTAAAATCAATAATATTTATTACAAATAAGACCTTAAGGTGATGTAACATCACCGAAAAATTTCGTCGTAATAGAAGACAAAAGCTGATATAAAATAAGGATAAGGGAATAAAACATATATATAATCTTATACTTTATTACTACTTACCAAATAAATTAATATGAATATTATTAAAAAACCTATGTCAAGTTTCAGCTTTCTAGGTTTATTAAGCTACTCAGAATAAACGCCTAAAGTAACTAAAGTTCTCATAATTACGGTATGAATGTAAAAGTTAAATTTTCCCGTTAGGTTGTTGTAATCCGAACTAGCAATCACACTATCTAAGACGTCAGACTCACTATATAGGTTAAAGTAGAAACTAATGTTACCTTGAGTAGCTATATGCGGAATAGTTGGTAAAGTAAAAGGTTGAATAATTGTTTAAGGAAAATATTAAATAGACCCTAACGTAACTTCTCATTTCAGTTGATAATTTGTGTTACGTTTTTAACTGGGTAACATTTAAGGTCATATTCCCGTTGTTGAAGATACTTTAGTTAAATTGCCATAACCATCAATTCAAGGGTCTTTTATAGTTCCCAATGCGAAGCTAAAGTTTCTCCAAGCTCAAACTTTATTTCAGGGAGATGCCAGCCTAGGCAATTTACGTTACAGTTTCTCAATTTGCATTCCCTCTAGGGTTAAAATGGTTTAGAGAGGGGAGGGGGTAGTCGGTGAACGAAAGCAAAATAAAACCTAAGACAACGTACTTTCAACTTTGAATTTTTTTTTTTTTACTTTTCAAGTTCTTATTTTTTGCTTGTGTTTCTATTTTTATTGAGACATTAAGTAAGTATTTGCATATTACATCCCGAGATAAGTAAGCTTAGTATATACAGGATTGTATCCTCTAAAAACAATAGCTTTAAATATTACCTTTCTGGGTTTTGTTTCAGAACACCCACATAAATATTTATGTTACGTTGTAGGACTCATTTAACATACACCGTAGAATGTCCGTATATTAAATATAATCTAGAGGTAGAATGAAACATTCTGATGGAGATTAAAAAAAATTTCACTCAAGCTGTATTAAGTAATTCTTTTAAAAATAACCGTTTGTGTAAATATTTATGAATAATTTCACCAAACTTTCATTTATTGGAAAATATATTAGAGCTTTATTCTTCATTATCACCAATTATTAATGTATACTTTTGTTTTCATAAATGAAGACCTGAAGGTCTTAGGGTGTTTCTAAAGATGTATATCAGTTCCTATTAAGTTAATTAATGCTTTATTATATATTGACATACTGTTGATGTGTTTAAAATATGCTAAGAGATGAGTAGTAGACATTTAAATATTAAATATTGTAAATGTGTTTTATTTGTTTAAAAAATCGTTAACTTTGTACTGGATTGATTAGATTCTGTCTGGAATAAACTACTGAGTATTCCATTAATACACTTTTTGATAACATACTTGGTTTAATTTATGCATAAATAAGTTATTGATTGATATTTTAACACATTATTTGTTCATTTTTATTTTTGTTTATGGGTTTGCTTGTTTTATGACTTGCTAGTATGAATTATATAATAATAGAACAACTTGTGGTGTTTATAAATTGGAATGTGTGAAATAGATCAGGATTCCTTTTATTTCTATCACCGCGTATTTACTGTCCGTTCAGGCTATACGCTTATTTACTAATTTCGCTATTGGATTAGGAATTAGGAAGGTTAAATTTAAAGGAATTGAACCCACATTTCTGTGGAGGGAGAGTGGAAGACAATTTAATAAAAACCAGCCCCATTTCACCTGACCAAGATTTGAAACTCGATCTACCGTTCCTTGGTAGTCCATCTCATCACTTAACTAGAGCGTTAGCTAACTACGCCACTGAGGCGGGTATTCAGATTTTTAAAGGTAGTCTAAATTAGGGTGAAACTATTAGAAAATTATTCCTTCAAATAATAAATAAGGTCTATTAATTAAATTCCTAACCGTTTCTGTGACCACATGGTCTAAGGCATCATTCTCACAATAGACTAGACCACCAATGGGCGTGAGATCGGATTTCGAATATAGGTCGGGTATACTAAGGGGGGGATTTCCTAAATGGTTTTCAACTTTACCTCCATGCAAATGCGGGTTTGATATTTCTTAATACATTTATCATAATTACTTCATTAGCTTAATTAGAACATTAGCGTATAAGCTGAACAGATAGTAAGATTCAATGAGCGAAAAAGAAAATTTCTCTAAAAATATTGATACAAACTCTCGAATTATAATACTGTAAACAAATATCTTTAATTTAAGTGCATATAACATGTACAGTGAGTTGTTATGCTGTTTGGATCTCAAAAGTTATTTTTAATTTCTCTCGATACCTAGGAGACTTAAGTATTGTGATCATAAAAATAATCAAACTAGAGATTTTAATATATGTCGACGTTTCATGACCCCCTGATATTAAAAAAAAATAGTTTCCGCAATGCCATATGTCTGTCTCTCCGTTTGTCTTTATCTCAGATTAGAGATGAAACTTTTTTACCGATTAGACTAAAACTTGGTATCTGGGGTCCCCTCAAGGTCAAGGACATAAGGTCCCCTCAAGGTTTTTTAAAATTATATATCTAACTATAATATTAAGGTCAGTTTTCTTAAAGGCAAAAAGAGAAAAGATCGATTTTATTGAAAATAGCTATTTTGATTACATTTTATATTTGTTTGTCGTTATAAACAAGATGGAAACGCTCTTTTTCTCATGAAAATTACTTTTAGCCTATTTTACATTAGGACATATTCCATTCTTCCGCAACTTTTTGGATGCTAAATAACACATAATTATGATATTGTAGAACTTTTTAAAGGTTAA
The DNA here is from genome assembly GCA_902155825.1 of Timema genevievae. NCBI lineage: Eukaryota > Metazoa > Arthropoda > Insecta > Phasmatodea > Timematidae > Timema > Timema genevievae. The sequence goes on along the minus strand of CABFWO010000802.1, from coordinate 53,151 downwards.
AATTTTTATTTGAAATATATTTTATTAACACCATTATTTTCTGAGCTATAATCAAATTTATAAACTTTTTTATTCAGATCTTTAAAAATAAATTTTATTCATATGTTCTATGGTGAAGTAAAGATGTTTTTCTTTTCTCAGTTTATAGTAGCATTGTTCCTAGTTCCTAGTGCCATGGAGTATGTAACAGTGTATATAATTTCATTAATGATCTTTGATGTAGTGTTTCTACGACAATGTGTAGACCTATTATTTAGTTTCACAAATCTTACGAGTTTTTAGTAAATATCTATTTTAAAATAAAGGCAAGAGAAAGTCTATGTGGTGCACCATATCATTTATTTATTAAACTATTATGAAAAATAGAGAAGGGGTGGAAGAGAAAAAAAAAGCAGGGGAAGCTGTATTGGAAGATTAAAAGTACACATATAATTAATTATAAGTATAAGTATAAGTTCTTGAATTAATATAGAAATAAGAGTATAATTTTTTATTTAAATTTATTATCAAAATAAGGTTTCATAAGTATTGTACATTTCTATTTAACAAAAATTCATTTCGGCAGCGAATATATAAATACCATTTTAATGGAAGGGTTGTAATCAGTGCCTCTATAATAAATCCCAAACTATTCCAAATATTTTCTTGTCCACTTACCCAAGGAACGTATCATTATGACCTCGTAAACAAAGTCCAAGAAACAAAAGGCAATTCAATAGCTATTCTTTGGGCTTAGAAGTAAAATAAACATAAGAAAGTCCAACCTTTTAGTGCATGACCAACTTAAATTACATCCTTTATGAGGTAGGAAAATAAAAATAGAGTTCCAAGAATTTATTTCATGATAAAACTTTTTTTAAAAGCTCATTGAAGCCCTAAAAAATAATGGGTGGCTGCGATAAAAGAAGACATAAATAAAATAACCTAAGGATTACATTCTTGAATAGATCAAACTCGTGAAACTAAAATCACAAATGACAACTGAGGTTAAATATATAAATATATATTCTATTTATTTTCTACAAAGCGCACGATTAATAAACTCAAATGTAATTTTTTAATACATGTCTTACAATATATTAAAAAGGCAAATATACTATTTGGCTTGTGTACATTTGCTAGGGATCTAATTTACTGCCCTGATTATGTTGATGAGATCGAAAACCTCAGTTTCGATTCATCAACGAGATTTTCTTCTACTTTTGAGTGTTATATAAGATATTATTTGGCCACCCTATATAATTACCCATCTGTGAGGAAAGCATTATTCAATTAAGTTCAAGGAGTATGGACAAGTAATCAGGATGGAAGGGGAAGTGATTCAAAGAAGATTAAAGGATGTGAAATATGTAGGGAAGATATCGCAAAGGAAACCAAGGAATAAATGGGAGGAGCAGATAGCAGCAAGTGAGCAAGTGAGAGCAGGAGAGTGGAAGAGAGTGGAGTAGAAAATATGGTGGAAGGACTGATTGAGATGGAGATATTTTAATAAATGGACTTGGCCATAGGCTGGAAATAGTTCATGATGATGATGATGATGATCATAATGATGAGTATGGATGAGTAGTGTTAAATCAAGATTAAATGCATTAGTATTTGCGTTAAGGAAAAGGTGGAAATACTTTTGTAAAAAAAAAAACACCACAAGTATAACGTGCCAGAATATTAATTGGTAATTCACCATCACCGAGAAAATCAAACTAGATTAGCCTGATATTTAGTCTACGTGTTTATCTATTTTGGTCATTAAAGCTATTAAAGGCGTGAAATAATATGCAGGGATGAGCAGGCTATATTATAAGTAGTGCATTCACATTAAATTGTAAGATAGTGGCTAGAAAACAACTATATATTATGAATAATATTGGCACCCAGTCAAGATTTGAACCTTAATATCCCCCTTAATGGCAATCTAGTGTCTTGCTTTATCTGAAATTGTGATTCAGTCGGGTTCCTCTAGTCTTGCTCTTTTATAATTCAGTATATTCTTGCCAATATGCATAAAAGTTTGAACTAAATCTTTCAAATTGCTCTATCGACAAACATGCAATTTTATATTTTCTGAAAGTACAGAACGGTATATATATATATTTAATATAAACTATTTGCGCGATTGAAGTGAAATTAATGTCAGTAAACGTGAAAGGTTTCCACTGTGCATTTTTTGTTGGTCTGTATGTAAGTACTCGAGCCTTCTATTGAAATTAAATTGAATCGAATAAACCCAAATCTTTCTTGAATCCGTTTCATATAATATAAGATTAGAGATATATTTAAATTCAAATCTATCATTACGGTATCTTGGTTGCTATTATTATTTATTCTAACATATTTATATTCATTTTTTATTATAATTACTATTGTTGTGTGATTTTACTTCAAATGTGTTCTTTTGACTTTCTTATATGTACAAAAAATATTTAAAATAAATTACCTTTTTTTTTTAATTTAAGGTTTTTATTAGGCCTAGTTCACACTTAAATTCTAGGCAAATATTTATGATATGTTCTTTTATAAAATTGGGAGTCAAATTAAAATAAATGGAGGGTAATCAGCAAAAAAAAAAAAAAATAGTGATGTACTATTTTCTGTTTATTATTCTTATTTCAACATAGATTTTTACAGAAATCCTATTCTAATGAAGTAAACTAAGCTACTGTAGATAAAATAGCAATGAAATAGAGTTTCATATAAATTAACTTATCTATTAAAAAAACTTAATACAAATCGTAGCTTCATAAATTAATAATGACAGAAGTGAGTGTTCATCTATTTTTTAGTATTATTATAACTAAGTTTTTGTCTGTTTTCTGTGAATCGCGTCTTACTGCCTATTGAGGATATCCGCATGGTTATACTACTGTTATAAGTATGAGAGAGTTAAGATTTAGAAGAACTGTATAATCAATTGCATTAAGGAAGAAGGAAAAACACTCAGTACATCCGTTTTGAATTAAACCCCTGACCTCTAAATCGCCAGATTTCCGATGTAACTAAATTGACAACTTACCCAACATGATTACAGATACCAATTTTTATTTATAACAGTTTTAATGTGCACTTAAATAAGCATTATCAAAGTTTTTAATAGGCCCTTATATTTTGATATATGACTCGTGTCTTTAGTCAATTAATACGTGTTCATATATAGATATTTCAAACATTCGTAATAAAACCACAAATCTAACGTAATAAACTTTATGTATCCTATAAAAACCTTATTTAAGAGAAAAGCAAGAATTTTTTTTCCAGTCACATGTAACAATTGTTCTGAAAAAAAAAATCCAATATTAAAACCGCTATTTATTTACTTAACAAAAATATTAAAATAGAATACTTAATCTAAATTTCTCCTGTATATATATGGCCAAACTGACATAGTATCAGAATAGTCCTCTCTGATACGTAAAAACAAAACAAAAATATCCAACAACTCATCAATACGTCCACCGTCCTGAAAGCATTTATTAACTTCGATCCGAAGGGAAAACATTGAAACAATACCAAACCGGTTCACACTCAATCAGTCACAGCTGTTGACGCTGTACGCGTAGGCGTACCCCGACCTCCCTAGATCTCCGCGTTGAATTATTCCGAGCGCGTCATTCCCGTGTCAACCCCCCAGTGGGGGTTGGGGGGTCTGTTTGACATACGGTGACCCCTCGACGCTGCTGAATATTACATAGTTCCACTTTGGATACTCCTAGGCTCAAATTGTTACCCACGGTATAAGTCTGTCAAGGGTAAAAACAAAGAATTGGATATGTATCAGAAAAAAAAAATGTGATGGATGTAAATTATATATTTTTTAGATACTTTTCCATAATAAATTATTTTTTTAGACTTGTTATTATTTAAGTAAGTATAGAATAAATTTTGACAATATGATTAGAAATAAATTTATTTTCTTTACATAATATCTAAAAATTACAAAACTGTAAATTTCAACAAAAGAGCCTCATATTACAATAAAACATGTCACTATATAGATTTTCACATATTCATATTATGTCATGTCATGTGATTTCTAGATGCCACATTTATAATATAGTAAATATAGATTTTTCAAATACTAAACAATTATAACAAATTAAAATGTTATATTAAGGAGGCTTAAAATACTATTGTTTGGGTAATTTTCTGGAATTACTCCATTCTGTCTAAGCTTAATATTCTTTTCAACATTCTCCAGCAACATCCCTGGGTCATGTCAATAACAAAGAGAGTAGAATAAATACAAAACTTTTTATCTCAAGGTTAAGATGAAAGTTCACTGCTGGTTCTGAAATATTTTTAAATTTTTCTATTGTGAGCATAAAAGAAATATTACTGTATTTGTTTGAGGAAGGCTAGAATTAAAGGCCTTGTTTTATCGAGCCTATTCTCATATATCCACAAATTTGCTTAAAATCTCGTTAAAAATGAGATAATCACATTTTCACTCTTTTTTCTACTAATAAAACTCAAACTATAGGTTTGTTAGGAAAAATGAGCCTTTTTGCAGTCTTTGACTCTATTTTTTTGTGGGCCATATATTAAAATAACGCATCCTAAAACCAAATATTACATTAGTTTGCGCAACAATATTATATCGTTTAGTGAGGCAGCCCCCTAAAATTAAAATCAAAAATTTCAGTAAGTTTTTTAATGATTTTACCAATAAAGTTTGAGTTTGATAGGGTAAAATTAAATTTACTTTAATTTTAATAAAGTGATAAGTTATATACTTGTGAAAATAAGTATTTTTCAAAATATTTGGTGTTCGAAAATGTTTTCTCTGTCAAATGAACGGGATTGACTAGTTTTATAATATTACACAATCATGTGCCGGTCTTGACCTCTACCTAAGCTTAGATATAATAGATTATGATGGATTTTATTCAAACATAATATTTAGAGTAATAATAAAATAAAGAATACATTATTTCTTAATATTATTAATAATTTATTATCCTTACTACCATAAAATTATTTAGAATCAATATTTAGATTTTAACTGGCTATAGTTAAGGCTTATTTTTCTGTAATTTATTTCCTATACTATTAAATTAAAATATTTTAGCTATGGGTGAATTTTTGAAATCTCTAATTTTTCAAAAAAGTTGCTCTTGTGACTTTGTTTTATGGATATCTTAGGAGTGTTTGACTTGTCACAAAACATTGTTTTCGCATTATTAATTTTTGGTGAAAAAGTTATTTATGTATCTTTTATAAATTATTGGTTAAATAATCCTATTTTGTTTTAAAAAACTTTAATGTAAATTTAGAAAATAAAAATGTATACTTATTTTACGTGAAAAAAATTTTTTTTAGTTTAATTTACTGTTTATTGTTTTTATCAATATATAATATTTTAATAATGGTCTTTAATATTTAGTTATATTATTTATGATAGATATTTATTTTTGAAATAAATAATTTGTAAGTAATTTATGAAAAGGATATTTGTGAGAAATTTGATTATTTTCAAAAAATTTCCTTCAATGATTATTAAAATATACGTATATGATATCTGTGTTTCATGATAAATAATAATGTATTATATTATTTAAATATAAATAACTTGATGGTAGCTCACAAATAACTGATTCTTTATAAATTGAATATATTTAATTTCTCAAAGCTTTTGATCAAAAATGTATATAATAATAGTTTTTGTCGTGATTAAAAATTATGTTTTTTTTTCTAAAACTAACTTTCTTAGTGATAATTTGTTTAGAGCTAATATACATACTACTAAAAAGTTTGTATGATAATGTCATACAATTTATTTTAGGACCTAAATAAAAAACGTATAAAAACTAGTAGCTATAATCGAAATTTATCATATATATCGTTGTACCAAAGCTTCTTCCCTACCAAATATATTTTGAAAGAATCCATTGATAAGCACTACCTTTAAGTCTAAAAACACTAATATGAAAACTCTAAGCAAGAAACTCTTATCGCACCTTCACGATCATGTTCACTAGCGAGAGGCTGCTGTGCAGACACTCTAGGAACACAACACTACACAAAAGACACAACACCACAACTCCCCCCCCTCTTACCCTGCCCTAGGGTAGCAGACGAAATCGATTCCAAACAGTTGGCAAGTTTGATTACATAAATCCGTACAAGTTCTTCCTCCTCTCCTCTCTTCCAAGTGACCACACAGTCTCGTGCAATTCGTGTTACGACACAGAGAAGACAAACCAGACTTGTCTACTAGGTTACTGAATGAGAAGAAGCTCTACGAAAGACCAGTTATTCCCGCGTTTGGTGTAGATAGCCTTAGGACGCCTTACAAGGCCGACCACTGGGAAAACGACCACATCCTAGTTCTACCTGGGGTTCAGTGTATGCCATCAGAATACTCTTCGCTGTAAGAAAACTCTACCAGTTTACTTGATATCATACTCCTTCTTTAGCACCGTGTCTTACTAACCGTTCGGGCTGTACGCCAATGTACTAATAACGTTAATGTGTTAGAGATGAGGAAGGTTTATTTTAGAATAAGTTTTGCCACATTTGCATGAAGTGATAGTGTAAAATAATTTGAGGAAAAAACACCCTCGGAACATCCGACCGTGATTCAAACCCCGATCTCCCCATCGTGAATAGTCCACTAGCAGACATTGCGTATGATAAGCTTCTAATAGGAAATCTGATTGTTACGAAAGTTACCTAAACTACTTTCATGTATCCATTCGTAAAGTCAAGTGAGCCACAGTTATCACTTCTGATAAGGACTATGCTTATTAGTCCTTTTTGGTGGCCGCGTGGTCTAACGCACTACTCTCGCGGTAGACAGGACTGGCGACGATGTGGAGATCAAGGCTCGAATCTCGATTGGGTGTACTGAGGTTTGTTTTTACAAAATGTTTTTCACCCTCTTACCACGCAGATGCTCGTACACCTCCTCTAAATATGACCTTCAAAATCCCAGAAACCCCTAGCTTAACCACTACATAAGCGTATAACCCAAACGGATAATAAGGTGGTTCTTAAAGAATCGTATCAATACAGGTTTCATTTTAACGTCAACATAAAAAAGTTTGGATTTTATAAATTGTCTCCACAATATACAAATAATAATCCAGCAACGTAATTTACTACAAGTGTCATCCAAGTCGTTCGTAGAATGACCTAAAATGTGACGTTCTCAATATACTGGATAGTGACGGTAATATCAGGGTGAGGTTCCCTTTTTGGTGTACTAGAGTATTCTATTATCTCATGACCTCTCTAAGAAAGAATGTATTGCAATCGGCAAAAAAATCGAGATGGTCATTTTGATGGCTGTTGACGTTTCATTAAAAACTGAACCCGAAAAGAGGTTTATGCAATTCCCTATATCTGTCTGTAGCTGGTAATAGAAACGAAACAATTTAAATGATCAGATTAATCCATGGTAATTCATGAGGTTCCCAGAAAAATGTTTATTTTAATTCATCTGGCGGATCCTGAAATTAAAGGTAGTTTATCTAAGGGGAAAACTAGAAATAATCGATTTTCTCATAATATGCATTAACGAATTTTATTAAAATACGTATATAGCTAGTGTTTAAGCTACAAATAAAAATGTGCCTTTCATTTTTCCATGAAAATTAGTTGAGGTACATCAGCGGAAATTTACATTCTATCCAGCTATTGCAAACTGTTTCCGAATAACACAAAAGCAAATATTAGAAACAATAACAACATAATTTGCATGTATATAGAAACAAAGTTTAGGAAAAAATTTCCAAGTGTTAGCAAGGTTTTAGGAAAATATTCTAGCACAGACTTGGAAAGAGCATGGGAAAGCATATTTTGTAATTTAAAACCCTTGCATTGATCTTAGTAGTAGTGACGCGTATTGGAGTATTGCCAGGGTAATGAGAGCTATTTTGAAATGTAGCGATGAATGGTCTTCCATCTTCAATAAATCACTCATTAGTTGAGTATCGACGAACATACAGTTCCATGCGAGGTATGTATAACCGAGTCTATGTGTGATTAATCAAATGAAGACCAAATTAGCAAGATTATAGTATAATTATTAAATAACCTGGTCTTGTTACACGGGCAACCCTTACGACACGTCACTGTTTGGTAGAGAGACAAAGACAAGATGATAGACGTCATCTACATACTATTTTAGTGACAAAGAAAATATTGCTAGCAGGATAGCCTTAGTACCTCTCCTCAGGTCTAGTCCTTCTTCATGATCATCATAATCTAGGTACTCGCTTACGTAATACCCACACACTTTCTATCCCTTTTCACGTATATAACTTTTATTCTCTCTCTTTTACTGTTGCTGGAGCTTGTTTCTGGAATACGCTTGATCCAAATATTAAAACTGCCGCCAAAAGAAAATCATTTCAACATTAGATTGCTCAAGGTCTGTAAGCAGAGTCTCGATCGTCAATGTCAGTGAATATTTAGGGATGAAGTAAGAATGTATTTGTAAGTTAGAATTATAATAATAATAATTATTATTCTCATAATTACGTAAAAATATACCATATATTATAGTTACTAAGCATTATCGGCATTGTTTTCTTTTTAAATTATTTCCTAAACCTATCATTTTTAGTTACGCGTAGTATAATAGCATGTGAATGTGTGTGTGTGGATTGATTGTGTACCTTAATGTTTCTTTTATTCTTATTTTTGTTTGTTTTCCTTCTTAAATATTATCTTTATTTAGTTCTACTTTTCACATTTAATTTATTTTAATATGCTCATAAATGTGCAATTATTTATTATGTGGGTGATATTTTTTTGCACAGATTAGTATTCATAACATTAGTAATAAATAAATGTTCTTTATTATTAAGTGGGCCAAGTGTAAGAAAAGGTTCTGGCATTAACTTCACCCAAATAAAGACGATATTATTACTACTACTATTGTTAATATACCATATTTATGGGTGAGAGCCTAGCAATAGAGTAAGATAATAGGGAGATAAATTTTCCATGGACAACTTGACCAGGTGGCTTTCCCGATTATGATCTTATGGGCATCTTAGCTAAAATAAACAATATCTCTTAAACAAAGGTGTCGAACAATTATCGTTGGTTGATTTTCTGTATCGATCATTATAAGACAATAAAATGTAGATATTAAAATCGCTTGTCTCAATCTCCCCATTGTCAATTAAAAGAATGCAGAAAATTCACAGGCCGATGAGATTTTAGGTTAGAGCGTGGTTATGTATTAGAATTCTATTTTAATACTAAGTGAAGTGATATCCTAAATCATATCATTGAATGTAATTTGTTAATGGGTGTAGAAACATGTAGCTAAACCACAGTTTAAGGAGTCTATAATTGAATAATTTAATGGTAAAAATAATGAAAAGTAATGGGATTTTGATTCCCTTTATTTGATCGGCATGTCTTGGCATACTATTATATTATTGAGACCTTGGAGTGGAAATGATCTAAAACACTTAAAAATATTATACTGTAGAATCCACGACAGCCCATATCAGGTATAAAATGTAATGTTTGACCGGAGGTACTCGTGAAAAGACCGCTGATACAACAATGATGAATATTTAAATGTTTATAGTACCTTCACTATCACGGAAAACAAAAACAACACGCCATGCATAACTGATTTGACTATAAATACTAAACTAACGCTATAAAATATAAAACACTGACACGCGTATGTTGGAATAGCTGCATCGTACTAGAATGTAATATTAGTTCTTTTATGACAGCCAATTGATTATTACCTTTTAGTTAAACAAATAACAGTGTCAATGTTCATTATTTTATTGAGTCATGCATTTCACAGTGATATAATTTGTTGAATTTATTATCTCTATTGAAAGGGATAGCCTAGCTTATTTTAAAACCCACTAGCTGTGTACTATATATTTATTTATTTAATCACCACAATAGGTAAACTTTCAGACTATTTTATATTATACATTTTTTTAGCACCATTTACTATTTAACTTTCAGATTATACCCGATGTACTAATAAATATAATGGTCTAGAGATAATGAAGTTTGAACTTAGAGAAAGTATACCCCCATCTGCGTGAACGATATATGAAAAACCTCCATCACGATATCTTTGTCATCGAGAGTTTAATCTATTGAGAGATTGACACACTAGACCCTGCAGCCACCAAAGCGTGTTTTCCAGCTATATGCAAACAATGACTACGCTAGTAGAATTGGAATGAACAAGGTAGAATTTTATAACAAACACTCGCTTTGCTCGTTGGGGGCTCCGCCCAAAAACACCCAGTGAGTTTTCTTTGTAAGTGGATGTAAGCTAATGTAATTCCAGAGCCGTTTTTTGATAGGTTTTACCGTTTAGACACAAGAGACCCCCAAAGAAAGGTTCGCACTGATTTTAAAGTTACTACGCCATTTTGAATTTTTTTTCAGGGGTTAATTTTTTTTTTTTTTAACGTTTTGGAGCTCTCCCGTCGGTTACAGGCTAGAAGCTATAATTTTGCCAAATTTCAAGTTTCTAGCTCATCTGGAAGTGGGTAAACAATGTCAGTGAGTGAGTCAGCCATGGGGATGTATAATTCCCTTATGTTCACGGAGGTAGAGTTCCAAATTATTTAAAAGAAAGAAATCCTGAGAACATTAGATCAGGACTTAAACCCTTATATCCTCACCACAGGCAATCCAATATAACAAAATATTTACGTGTTAGATGATACGGTCACATATACGGGTATGTTCACTATTGTTTTGTTATTACAGTGTTTCACTATAATTTTTTGGCGTATTGGAAATTAACACGAATTAGCACGGAGGGGTAGTGCGGAAACATTAAAGGCAATTGGCCTTTTTCATTTGGCGTGGAATTGCAGATCCATGGAAACAAACGGTTATCTTCAAGAATTTTGATTGTTTTGCAATTTTCTTTTCGGAAACGGTTGGTTCAAGAATAGAAGCATGTTGATTAAGTTATACTTTTTTATATACACACCTCCTCTATAATTTTAACAGTGATCAAATATCGATAAAATTGACATTTTTCAATAAAAAACTGCCGGCTTCATAACAAAAAATAAGAAAATATAACAATATTAATAAACATCGATACATTATCTTAGAAGGGGTGTTGAAAATTCTAACATCAAAATTACACTTGTTCACGAGAAAAATTATTTTTTCAAACCTATAAACCCTCCACAAGACCTGTCCGGCCATCTACGATTTCCGTGATCCATATATTCTTGTTGGCGCGGAAGGATACTTTGGTCGGTTTTGAAGCCAAAGCACGCTTTTCACCTCCCCCTCTACCCACCCACCATCCCACCAAATATGTTTTAGACTCGCACTCTACAGGGCCAAGGGCCTTAATAAAATACTTAATCATACTCAGCTTTGATTCAAATCTTGACCTCCCCATCACCTCCAAATCAGGCTAAAGAACTCGAGATATTAACAGTTAAACCGTGGTTCTATCGGCTCAGGTTACTCTCTTTTAATTGTGATACGCTGCCACAACATAAATCCTAAATGTTATCCGCATTTTCTTGAAGATTTAATCCAAGTAAAGCTGTAGAAAGAATTGTCGTTAAACACACTCAAGAAATACTATCTTATCTAGTTTGCAGTTTCCATTAATATGACCAATAAGATATCCGATATTTTAAATGCCCTTGACATTCCGGCTTTCCTGGATACACGCAAAAGAGTGATTTAGTTAACATTTCAGTAGTAAGTTTTACACAAATGCTACCAGTGAAATAGTTATAAAAAAGGTTAAGGGACTGGGATTAGAACTAATGTACGACAATTAACCTGGAAATGGGTATGGGCAAAAATTAGTGATAAATTGCACGTCATAAACAAACCATTATTGCACCTGAACGGTATTCGAACATTGACTTCCCTATTAACATCGATTTTGTGCAAAGCTAGTAGAACTCATTGGACTGGACGGTGTTTGGAGTGGGTGTTAAATAATCTCTGTTTGGTGTGTTTTAGAATAAAGGCTAATCAATAAAAAAATTACGTCGCTAATTTAAATTTAATTATTTAATGTGCACTTCATAAACAAACTGATTATATGAGTGAAATATTTGACGGAAAACTAATCCAATCTGTTTAGGTGGCCACATGGTCTAAGGCGCTACTCTAATAGTAAGACTAGACTGCCGATGACGGGGAAATCTATGCTTGATTATAGGTCGGGTGTACTGAATGTGTTTTTTTCCTAAAGGTTTTTCTACTCTCCCTCCATGAAAATGTGACTAAACTTCCTTTAAAGAGGCCTCTACCCTTCCTAGTCCCTAAAACAATTAGCGTAACTAGTACTAATGCGTGCAACCCAAACTAGTTGTAAGATGCAGTGCTAAAAAAATTAACCAAATAAGTTTTAACTATTATCATTATTATTACTAATATTACTATTAATACTATAGTTATAGTAATTATTATTATTTTAGTCTTATATTGAGTATAGAAATATATTTATAGCGCCACAATAATATTTCTTGTGGACAAGTTGTTGATTTCTATTTAATAGAACTATTAAAATAATTTGAGGCCATCCGATAGAACCACCTTTATCATGAATTAGTTCGGATAGGTTATGTTTTACTACAACTGGATATTAAGTAGTGACGTATAGTAATAATAATAATAATAATAACAATAATAATATTAATAAGTATTATATTTATTATTATTTTTGTATATTATTATTATTATTATTATTATTATTATTATTATTATTATAATACGTCACTACTTAGTATCCAGATGTAGTAAAACGCAACCTATCCGAACTAGTACCCCATTGACACAATTAGAAAGATGCCTCAACACCTCAAACAAACAAAAATCCCTGTAATAAAACTTGCTATCTCTCCATCCCAAATTAAATCAATTTCAAACCATAATCAAGAGTATTAAAGCCGTAAATTCATCTGCCTCATCTTATAATAGTATAACAATAGTATATATATATATATTTACACATCATATAAATACCACTCTGTATCACATTAGCAACATTGTTATCAATTAGTTTGATTTTATTTCTTCATGTTAGTAGCTCTATAAATATTGTTGATCATCTCACTAATAATTATTCTATATAAAACCGTAATATTTCACAAACATTCCAATAGTAGGAAGTAAAACCAATCATATTTAATACAAATATGTTATTTATAAGATTGTTAATTTAAATCTATTTATTATTTCATTTATCACAATATAGTTTCTCTTAATTATTTCCATTTCAAATGTTTAATTTTTTATATTTATAATTTTATTACAAATTTTTATAGAATAATTTGAAATAAAATTGATTTTCCTCGAACTTGAAGATGGTGAAGAATCACCGAAACAGGTTGTCACCATAGAAAAAACTAAAACGCATATAAAACAAGGAGAAAATAATGAAAAAATTAAAAAATAATAAACAAAATGATTTAAACTTACTTTCACTATCGTCAACATTAACATAACGTGTTATCTCACTTCCAATAAGATCCAGAAAAATTATTAGGGATAAAGGTTTTATTTTATTCCCTTGGCTTGATAATTTGTATATTTTGTACGCCTTCGTTTGAATTGAGTTTGAGCATTCACTTTTTGGAAAAGCCTTAATCTCTTTTAAAGATTTCAGATTTGAACTCTTGCCGTCCGATTAAAAAATGTCTGCCCCAGAGACCAACACTGAGTGAAGTCAACACTATTAGTAGCGCGGTAGTATTAACAATACCGTGCTCACAAAATACACATGTTACAAAGAAAAGTTTGTATTATTTTATTAATATTAAAACCGTATTTGAAAATAAAAAAAAATCGGGGTCCTGCTAATTGGATAGCATACAGAAGCCAAACAAATAGATCCTAGTTAACATGAATGACCTATCCAAATAGAACATTTCTACTGTAGCTTTATTAAAATTACCTCGCAGTGTATGTATTTGATGAAATGTGTGTGTACACACATATATTGAATTGTATGAATAATGGAAAAGCGAGGTTTGTTTTATGTGTGTGTATATATTTTTTGTTTTATGTTTATTCTCTAAATTAAGTTAATTTATATTATTTGTCGGGAATTCAAAAAATATTTTTGAGAGAACAAAGGTATAGTTAATACAAGGCCCATCTATTAAATTAAACATAGTTCTACATATCTAGATATTAATAACATTAAAGAGTGGTTTGGCTAAGTCATTAGACTAGTATGATCTGATTTGCTGGTGTGGTGTATGTTGAAGGTCGAAATTTAGCCAAGGGTAAATCCATTTACCTAAATCACCTTTCACTATTACTTAACGCAACTGTGGTAGCATTGTATCTAGAACAATTTTCCTCTCCTATTTTCTCATCGGTATAAGTTTCCGTGTTTTACGGGCGTGACGTAGAACTCTATGTAAATTAGAACGAATGAAATTTTCAATGAAAATGGTGAAAAAAATCCCCTTTATTTTTTATTTTCCTCCACTACCGGTATAGAATTAACTTTTCATAAATTCATCAATTAATTGTGGACCCCAAAAATTTGATGAATTAATTATATTAATTTAAAAGCGTTTGAATCTACGGTTTCCACTAATGGACCATCTCTTCCACTTCATATAAAGTTTTTTTTCACGTGTCATTACAAACTCGCGTTATATTACAATATACTTTTTATTTTAGTTTGGTAGAGATTAGAGGAAATGTACCAATATTGACCTATTGTTTTAAAGGGAAATTATTTATGAAAATACAATCACAATGCACTTAAATAAGATTCGACCCCTACCTTTCCAAACACTGACAAACCAGACTGAATGGGTCACTTGCTGATACTATAGAGATACTTCGGATGACCATGGTATTTTATATAGTCACATTAATCCACCATGAATCAAAGAAGACCGCCAATCAAAATCGTCAACGATAGGGTAACAAGCGCGCGATAAGGGACAAACTCTAAAACTCACAAGATATTAATTTGTTTGTTGAACGTGTCTTACCATAAGTACGAGCTATTCGCACTTTTTTACAAATATATTGGGGTGAGGAATCTAGTGTGAGAGGAAGATTTATTTTTAATTTCCTCGAGGAAGAGTTGGGTTTTACCTACAGAAAGCCATTCTTGACCAATTTACCCGGGATTATAGTAAAGACCTCTACGTCACCGGACCACTAAGCAATAATATTACCAAACAAAAAGGAAACCAATGCTATAATTCCATATTGATGACTTATTATAGTTAAAAGTTTAGTAAATTTAAAATAATAATATTACAATTATTGAGGAGATAACACTTGAAAGATCCCCAGATTTCATTTACAGTAGGTTAAAACCACCACTCCAGAACAACTTTCGTGGGGATTTGAACCATAATTGAATTCTTCACTAGCGTTGACCTTGTGTAATGTGATTAAATTGTCTACAAACCATTCAAATAAGCAACTTTAGTTAAACTGCCTGGATATTATTAGTTTTAATAGTTATTATATTGATATTTCTTAAAATATATAAGTATCAATATTATTTAAAATCAATGCTTAGCATATAACTTAAACTCTTGAGTGGTGGCAGATAAAAGGCGCAGCTTTGCTCTCAAATTGCACATGCTTCCTTTAGTGAATAGGGATTTAGGAACATCTTTCAAACTTGCGCCGGTGTAACTATTTGCTCCCTTTAGTGAATCCAGGCTTGAGTAAAAATATGCACAGAAGGTTTATAAAAATATCGAAATCTAATCAGTTAATCTGTCCCAAAGAACTTATGAAACAGACATAGAGACCTACATATTGTGTTAAAAGTAGTAGTCACCAAACATGGGGAATAAGAAACTACTAATATAATTTTTGTGGTTTTATTTAATTTATCAAATTAAAACAGTAACAACAAAATAACCAGGAGTTATAAATAAATATTTATAAAGGCTCTTTAAATAATATCGCTTGTAATTTTTTTAATTGTATGCCATATTTGGAAGAAAAGAAAAGACGTCACAAACATTAGTTAATTTTGAGTTATATAAAATTATCAACCATGTTTTGTGTTATTGACCGGCAAAACCAATGCGAAGAAACGATTAAAAATACATTGACAAAGATGAGAGGATAACACAAGAATGAACATGAAAAAGATAGGGTGTAATGAGGTGGACAGGATAAAACTAGCCCAAGATATAGATATAGTGTATTGAGGTGGATTGGATATAGCTAGCTCAAGATAGGATTGGTGGCCTAATTTTGTAACTGTGACAATGAACTTATTAGTAAGTATAAAATATAATATTTTACTCACATTCATAACTGTATCTTATCTCACTAAGGGGCAGTTAAGATTTTTTTTTGTCAGTTTTAACGTTTATTTACATTATTAACGATAATTAAAAATACTAAAGTCATTGTTATCTATCTTGAATATATATAGTAGGATAGCATGGCAACTCACTGGGGGCTTATATCATTCAAAGTGAATCTGAAAATAATTTAGTAAGTTTACAATTAATTAAGTTAGATAACCTAGTTAATGAATACATTTACAAATTTAGCTTCTGTATTTGATTAAGTTTTAATTTTTGCTGAATATATTATATTATCCTAAAAATTGATTACGTTTCAAATATTTATATTAATATGATGAAATATGGTATTGAACAAACTAAAATATTCTCTTTGTATCTTATTTGATTGTTTAGTTTAAAATTTTAAAAAAATGGGCGATAATTTACACAAACTGAAGGTAGACTTTATTATATTTTAACTAATGTTTAAGATATGCTTAAAATATTTTTACTAACATAAATATAGTTTTAGTTGAAACCAACTTTAAATTAAAATGCTTATAAAATAGAAGATAAATTATGTTCACAAGGATAAAAATTCGAAAAAGGATATAATTCCTAATTTTAGATTTTTGCATGCACTTCGTTTTACTACCAGTTTGAGCTATATTCATAGCTAAACCAACGTATTATGATTTTTAATGTTATAGTTTAAAGGAGATTTACCCGCAAATCAATGCAGAGAGTGATAAGATATTCACTCAAAAAATACCCTTGGTAGATTTTATCAGGATTCGACCCTCAAACTCATCATCATAGGTAGTCAAGATTATTTGGAGAGTGAAGCCGTAGAAAAATCGACCACTAACGCGGTTTGTTCAATGTAAACCCTGAATTATTCTCGACGTGTAACCTCTTAACTTACGCAATAGATTCGTTTGTTTTAAGGCCATGTACCCGAAATACAGGTGAAGGCTATCAAACTTATAAATATATGCGAGATATGTTATTTTTTATTTAATAATGGCCGTATATTTCTCATACATTACAATTTTTAGCAACTCGGTATGACTAAGTGAGTTTCATATAGGTTTTACTTATTTTTTTAATTTGGGAGAATATAATCTTTGAATAAATTTGAACAGAATATCTTAATAAAATAAAAAGATACGGAAGAAAGAAAGTTTATACTTTTAACTATAATATCACTGTATATTAATAAGGGCGAAGCTTGGGGATGAATTATTATAACAATTACAAACATGAATGGTATCTAGATTGTAATCGAATGAATTGAAAAAGGACACTCGGACAAGGAAGTAAATCCCGGGACCTTTGGCTTGACGCGTTAATGCTCTATCACTAAGATATTCAGGGATATTCCCATGCTCAGGATTACACATACTCGTGTTTTAAGGCAGATTCTGTGATGGACGTGTGAATATACTATATTATATATCTACTATAAATATATATATATATAGTGGAATATTTATAATATATATACATATATATATATATATATCCCAGAAGAACATTTTACAAATTTATATAATATTAATAGAGACTCATCTGTGATAGTGTGTCGATAAGAGTAAAGGCTGACATAGACTCGTGAAATAAATTTGCAGCCTCCAATGTTGAACCCATCATTCTTTCGTGTTTTCATCAAAGTAAATGGGACTCAGGTGACTCTTTGGGTTATGAACTTTGAACTCCTGCTGTGACGTAACGCTATAAAATGTTAAGATGAAGGCTTTGGCTCAGGAAGATATATGAAGGGTGGTAGTAAAAACGTTTACAGCACTCCTAGGTATAACACGAAGGGAATACTCTTGGGGGTACTTTATATGGAAGTGTTCGTCTTTATAAATTTAGTTTATTGTACGAAAGGGTAAAAGTATTCTTTGTATATTCATATATCTATCATAATAAAGAAAACTAATTTTGAAATTTTAATAATATTTGTTTATGTTTTAATATAATAAAGATCTTGCTGTATACAAATTACATATTCTTTTTGGTAGATGACGATGTGAGATATTACCCTGCTCGTTCAAGCCTTAGAGCGGATTTTAAATAAGGATTTTAGGGATAAAATATATCTGGAATTAAGTCTAGTAGAAATTTATCCCCTTTTTGATTTGATGTGAAATTTTAAACATATTTAAATCTGAAAATACATCAAGTGGACTAGGTGCTATTCCGGATTATTTTGTATCAATTTATTGGTGTTTAGGAATCCGAAATTACAACCACTCAGAGTGTATTATGATTCTGGTGGTTCTAGATCGTTAAATAAATTAAATTTACACCTAGTTGTACTGGATTTTATTCTCTTGATGGTTAGAGAAAACTATACAATACTGAAAGCACACCCAATTGGTCAAGGGTGCTTTCCAATTTATTTCAGAGAGTTATACATTATTTTTCTCAATCCTTACGTATGAGCATAGCCATCAAGGATAAGACTGGTTATGACAACCATATGTCAAAAGTTATCTTTTTATATAAATACAGATTCTTTAAATTGACAAAATCATAACTATTATTTTTAACACAATATTTAAATTTCATCAACCATCAAGTAATGTTAATGTTAGCTGAGCCAGTTCTCACATTTCAGTAATACGTTTAGGTAATTTAATTACTTTAAACAAGTCGTTACGATAGCGCATTAATAATATTACTTCAAATATGTTATAGAAACCAAATTTCACCGTACTTTGACAAGTTTTAATTTTGTATATTCCAAAATTGATACAACTCATTTATTAAATACAGAATTACAACTACTTCGGTTGGCGGTAGTTCCAGATCTTTAGAAACTCAAAACCCACACTATTGGTGATACAGATTTAGGGCCAGTTTAATAGTCAGAATTAGTACGCCTCATTTTAGGTACTGTACTAAATATAGGATTGCACCTACATACATTAGAATGGAATGGGCCAGTTTCATGTTCGAGTTTATCTAGCTGTCGTCTTGTATTTAATACAGCACTGCACTTGAGGAGTACTAAGACTGACTATGAAACTGGGCCTTAATGTAAGCTTCGTCTAGTTTCGTTTTCCAGTGAAGCAATGTAAATTTGATTGGTAAACCTGTCTGGAAATATTAAAGGTGATTTTTAATCAATGAGCCCTTCAAGCAGGATTGGGTGCATTTCTTCTCCAATTCTACCTAATTAGCTTTATCCCATTTTAGTAATAATGATAAAAAAATCCATAAAAATATTACTATAAAACAATACAATATTGCTAACATTCTTACTGAGTATATTTCCAGATTTTAAGATGATTAAGATTATTTATTATATTAAAGGGTAGATTAGTATATCTTGCGTTACATATATTCCAAATAGTCACACTAAACCAAGTACAATTAATTAGTTATGCCAGTTCTTCAACATATGGACGTTTATAATGGGCTTGGATAAGGATTTATCCTATTTTCAAAGCTTGTTTAAAATTCGGGAATAGGTGCCATAACATTTTTACTAGCTATATTTCATTTGAACAAGAAATTTGGCTGGATGCTGTTACGTTCCCCCAGAAAGATATAACAAAACAGTAATTTAAAGAATCTATAATAATTTATGTTGGTTATATATTCCTAATAAAGTAATTTAATAAATACATTGAACAAATTATGCCATTGATAATCTATTGAATGTATAGAATTTTATATTCAAATCAGTTAAGATAAGATATTTAACGTAAATCTTTAGAGAGGATGACAAATCCAAACGGATAACCCGATCAAAAAATCTCGTTTGAAATAGGTTAAAAAACGAACGCTAATTTTCGTTAAAATTGGTCTACGTGCTTGACAGTTATCACGGAACCAAGATCAGGACAGAAAGATAGACGGACAGACAAAAACACAGATGAGATTCCAAATGGTCAAGATAATACTGAATCAGACTACTTTTGATCATTTTAAAAAATTAAAATATATTTGAAGGGGAAAGAAAATCCCCCATTATATAATATTGGCCAAACAATTACAAAATAACATTTTTATACGCTTACTTGATTAATTATTTATTTTTTATATTAACGTAGTTATCAAATCAAAATAATTAATTTAGTGAAACATAAAAACAATTAGAGAAAGATAGGCTTTAGTTTTGGATAACTTATTTAAATCAAACATCCAATTAATAATATGTTTATATTTTCTCGTAGATATATTACAAAACAATATTATTTTACTAATGGTTTAATGAACCATAGCTAATTGAATACACATGATTGGGATTGTTATTTATATTATTTTTGAAATCAACTTTTAATTGTTTTTAAAAGCGTAGCCTCTTTAAATATATAAAATATTTGGTAAATAATTAATTAGTAAATGTGCTTAAATTGTATCATTGTGGTCAACTATAGGTAGAATTATTATTCATTGTCAATAAAAAAAATTAAGCTCTCGTATAGCGTGAAATATTATTATTATATATACATATATATACATAAATATACATATGTATATATAAATATACATATATACACATATGTATATATAAACAATTATTATATTATATATATATATATATATATATATATATATATATATATGAGTGATTCAACAATAAAGTTAAGCCTACGTGAGATGTATAACATATATTCTAGCATTAACATCTCTTTATGTAATAAGTTATTTTGCAAACAAATATTATTTATTCTAGTGCAATTATTATTATATAGGCTCAACAAACTCAAATGGATTATAGGTAACCCTTTTCTTCCTCTAAATTAAAAAAAATATGTTATGCAATCTGAAATCTAAGAACCAGGCATTTATGAATTCGCGTGGGGGGAGAGTGGGTGACCAAAACCTAACCAAGATGGGAAATTGCACTCCAGATCATCAACAATTCAGTAAGTGTTGACCTGGTGGTCTAGGGGTAAGGTGTCAGACCTCTGTGTTGGGGGTCCGGGGCTCAATCCTCCATCCAGACACATATTTATCTGATTGATAAACCATTCCTTCACCAATGACAAGACGTATATTAATCACAACTTATGAATGTGTGGAATTCCAGGCCTCCACCGTGGTTCGGATCCCACGTTAAACTGTATGTCCTCCATGTCATCTCACAATCACCCTACCGTTACACATTAGGGAGCCGCCAGACTGAGCGCGTGAGCGACTAAGATATAAAATAGAACACATTGGTTGTAATGAGAGGTGGCCAGACTGGAGCGAGAGCTCGAGCCGGTATCAGTCTAGTTTACAGGCGCTAGGCAATATTATTGTATGTTGGTTCATTGAGTGCCAGAAAAACTTCTCATTTTGAAATTTTTATTAATATCGATAGGTTTATCACACTTGCTACTAACGGCCTAATTTAATTTGTAATATCATAAACCATACCAATATGTAGATATATATGTAAAACTGATATTTTAAAATACTTCAATATTATCAAAGTAGGCCTTTACAAAAAAGAATCACCACTAGCGTGGAGAGAGGATGAGAAAACCACAACAATAAATCCCTAGTTAAAACCCCCTCAGTTCACTCAGCCAAGATCCGGAGCCTCCTCGTCAGCAACTAACGAGAGCTATCTGCTAATCACGTGCTCACCAGTCTGGCTACCCAGTCACTTGCGCACTCGCTCGCACGCTTGTCAGTCTGGCCGCACCCTTAGATTAAGTGCGTATAGCCCGAACAGATTGTAAGACGCGGTGCTAGTAATATTAATAATAATAATAATAATAATAATAAATTCAGTAAATTGCGTTATAGATTTATTTGATTATGTGACTTTAGGAATAGCTCCCTTGTATTGAAACTCACCATATGAATATATATATATATATTTATATTAATTATGTCTGTACATTCGATTGTCTGTATGCCTGGTTGTTGATGTCCAGTAAATTCAAAATATACTCCTTTTAAGAATACAGGGTAAGCTATAGTTCCATATCATCACTCTATTTGATAATCGAGTGAAACAGTGTCCAAAATACTTTGGTGTAACTAGTGGGCATACGTTGTGTTGCGGGCATTTAAATTGGAACATATCCTGCGCTGGAACTAGATTGTGTTTCTTCGTTAATCTTCGTGCGTACATATAACACCGATGTCGACTAAGTTCCTTTTTGTTTTAGCATTTGAAGTAGTCAGATGTAATTATGTATTGGTAGTGTTTGTGTGTGAAGATGTGGGCAAATACTAGTAAATAATAGTAAATAATATAATTTATATATATATATATATATATATATAGCACAATTCTGGCAGGAAGGACCAGACATTTAAAAACGATATTAAAACTGGTCTAATACATTCCTATGTAAAGTTATATAATTTTTCACTGCCACTTTTGATATAATCAGGTGAGGCATTTAAGCTGAAACACCAGTATTCCAAAAACAAAGCATTTCATAAAAAAAATGCTTGGTACAAAGTATTCTGGTTTTTAATGGGGAAAGAAAAAAGCACTTTCTATTTTTTTGATTTGTTGAACAACTTCAAGGTTATTTCAATAACAAATTTGTTTTTATATTAAAACCTTTAGTTATTTTAAGATAATTTTAAGTTACCAAAAAAGGGTTAACTAGAACTTTTTTTACTATATTAACTTTTCACGATATTTTAACTTTTATATTCTATAAAAAATAATTATTCAAAAAGTTTTACTACATTTAAGTTGTGATGGTGTTTATGGTCATCATTTTAAACATTTATTAAAGTTATGATATAAATAATACATTTTAAGCAATACGCAATAACATAATGCAATAAAGTGTCCTTAAATAAAAAGAGTTTAAGGAAATACAACAATAAATATCTTCAAAAATTAACGTTAAGTAAAAAAAAATCTTGTAAAAGATTTTTTTTAATGTAGAGTAAAATGCCATTAAAATTATAGGTTTTCATTCAAAAAAAATCTAACCTTTAAATAACCTTTAATACGTCCAACAAATCCAAAATATGTGGTGCTGGTATCTTTCCCTTTCCAAAACAAAAACTCTTGAACGAAGAAATATTTCCTAAAATGCTTCGTTTTTGGGATATTCTGGCGTCTCAATTCAAATACCTGACCATATATGATATCAATACCTAAATAAGTTATTGTATAAGACAATACAAAGCACCAATAAAAGATAATCAATGTTGATAAAAAAAATTTTTTCTAAGAGTCTCTTACTATGTAATTGGGGCTCCGAGCTCTACATAAACTATTTATAGGCACCCAACACAGCCTATTTGAGAATAGGGATTCCTTTATTCTATTCTAAGCAAATAAACATTAATGTATCTATTTTACTTTGTAATGGCTTCTTTAGTAAACACAATGTTTAGAAAATCTGTATAGCATACATCAGTTACAATACGTACGAACTTTTTTTACTCCATCTCATTCCGAGCTAAATTAGAAATAAAATGCCAGCGCAAACTTTGTTTGGAATCAACATTACAGTTCAGTCTCTAATAAATCATTTTAAATTTTAATCCCGAACTCTTGCAGTTGGGTCAACATTTCGCATTAAAGAGTAGAGCATAATTTAGAACTGAGACACATAAAGGATGACAAGCACAAAGAGAATGGAAATAGAGAGAAATGTTGCGAGATTGGGAATAAAAAGATATATGACACTGAAACAGTGAGAGAAAAAAAGGGAGGAGGTGGGCGTTTGAAAGGAGAATATGAGGATTGTTTGCAAATGTCTTTGCGGTTTTTAGATCAAGCATTGAATGTTGATTCTCTGGAGAAATTACCACATCAATTTGAGAGTCAGAGCAATGTCCAGCCACAATAACGGATGATGGAATTGAAAGTGCATCAGGTCAGAGATACAATTAAATAATTCCCAGATTGGTGTCCGATTATACTTTTAAATACTTGTAACATTAGCCCTTTCACTTTTAAACTAAAAGAAAAATAAATTTAAAAGAGAAACAATAAAAACAAAATATACCAAGTTGTGTGTAAAATTGTCCATATAGTGCCAATTTGTGTAGAAATATCAGTAAATTTATATTTAAAGTAATAGAAGCCTTGGTAATTCAATTAAATAATTGAAAACTGAATTATTGGATAAGTGGACTGTCTCGTCTTGTTTAGTTTTCCACACACAAAAAGATGAGAGTATGAATCCCAGGGGTAGTATTAAAATAATTTTCAATAAAAAAATTTAATAATATTTTTCAATGACCTTTATGCTGGTAGTTTTTTCAAAACCTTACTTTTCTCATACATATGCTATTAGTGTAGTAGTGTAGTAAATTTTACTAAATTGTTCAGCAAATTAAGAAAATAACCAACTTTTCAGTCTTGAAAGTAAACACACTATTTTTTAAAGTATAAAATTATATCCTTATATTAACAAAGAATTCAAGGTTTTTTAATAGCCCAAATTTAACATTTCAAATGCTTCAAAATCGATACAAGAAAACCGCGTGTCAGAAACCCATTCCGCTGGAAGCTCATTGTTAGAAATATTTTGCATCCCAGGGTTTCAAGTCATTATTATTTTTTTATTTATTTTCTTTCATTTTCGGATAAGAATTTAAGCACGAAGGAGTACATTAAAACTGGCCTGATAGTTCAACCACATTTAAGACACGATTTGTTGTATCCCCACCACCTTCCATCCTCGAATATTTATTCTTCTTCGTGTAGGATCTTAACGTCATGTAAAATTTGCATTTTTTTTTTAAACTTCCCTCAAGAGGGTTAAGTATTTTGAATGTTTCCCTCCCTACCTGGTCTTCCAGGACTAACTCTTTACCCGACCAACCCTCCTCGAACATTCCCATTTTTCATATTCTACGTATACTGCAATTTGGTACTCCTCTTGGCAGTAACTCCTCAATGCACAGATAAAGAATGACTTGAAAAGTACTAAACGACTTAAAAAAGAACAAAAAAAGTACAGACATTACTATAACATTGTGCAGTCTAGCCTGAACATTATCTAAAGTTTAACATAGAAACAACAGAGGCAAGAAATATATATAAAAAAAAATAGCCCAGGTGAAGAAAGTTTTCATATCAAGAAGACATAACTATCCTTGACTAGCATAATTTTGAAAATCAGGAAAAGACTCCTAAAGGCTTATGTTTGAAGCGTTGCGCTTTACGGATGTGAAACATGGACCAATGGTGTAACTGATAGGAAAATATTAGAATAATTTGAAATGTGGTGTTTCAGAATAATGTTGAAAATCTCATTGATGGAGATAATATCAAATATATAAGTGCTAATAAAATCAATTGAAGAAAGAAAATATAGCAAAGATGAGCTATCATATTAGAACATATAACATGATAGTTTGACTATTTGTGGAAGTAGATGCGGAAGAGAACAATTCAAAAGGGAGACCAAGACTATAGTGTATGAATTAATAGCGAACGATAATAGCAGAAGAAGATACAAAGATGTAAAAAATTTATATAGTTGAGAGCAGCAGCAAACAAATTACAAGATTTATAACCTAATGAGTTAACAGAAGAGCATAACCAATATTGCTATAAATGTACCTGCATTGAATGGCAAAAAAACTAAATGCTGGGATCTTATAGTCTGATTTGTCACCGATACAAAATTCAGATCTTGAAAATGAGACGGGTGTACACATATGTTTTACGTAAATTGTTTCTTAATTTTCTCCCGCTCAAATTTGTGTACATTTCCTTACTGTTGTAACTTTAAAGTCCCTAGTCTAATGGTAAAGCTTCGTGCGTATTTCCCAGATGTGTTGTGAGACTTGACGTAATATAATAATGAGCTATGAATATGTTTATTTCTTCGTAGGAAATTATTAAATGTGCACCACTTACAATACATATTTGATCAGTGTGATCGAATTTTTAGTGATTCATTTGTCAAACGGCAAAATGAAGCAAATATAGCTGGCTCGAGCAAATATAAACTAATGCCATTGTCTATAAAACAGATTTTTTTAATTACCGTGTTTCTTACAACCAGTATGTAATTTTAAAAAAATTAAAATATGATTTGATCAAATACGAAGAAGTTCACTAGATTTGTTTTTATGAAACAATGTTTTCAATAATAAAGATTGAGGGTACGACTTTTTCTTTTATTAACTTAAAAATACGTTGAGCTTAGTAGACTTTAAAAAATTAAGACTTCACAAAAAAATTTGGACTTTATAGTATAGGATAAGTTCCATTTGTGTATAAAACCTTAGTACACATCTAAACTGCTAATATATTTACTATATGATACAGGAAGGAGAAAACTAAAACGTGAAGGTGACGTATCAGAAATTTTGAAAATATAGGGTGTAAAAACCATTAGGATAAGTCATGGTCGATACACCCACCTGGGATTTGAACCATAACTTCTCCGTCAATACTAAACTAGATCACACGAGAATGACGTCTTTCTTACCTTTTGACCACAAGTTGGGATGAAAATTTGGAAATAGTTCAAATTCTTTTTATTATTAAATGGTATTATACTTGTTTGCTGGGCTGTTTCGACAGATAACTTCCACATACTTTTAGATATTATTAGAAATAAACATAATTTTTAGGGATCTAAAATGCCTCCACTGAAAACTACACTTTATACACTATTATAATTGATCATCTGAAATAGTGAATTTGAATTAAATAAATATCATAATATAATGTGCATTGTTTTCAGTACAAAGGTATCAAGCAGTCTTTCCCTGAGGTATTACGCCGTAGTCACATTTTATAAGCCATGCGATAGTGGAAACTCACAAGGTAATCTGGTCACCTTTCAGGGCAAACAAAATTAAGTTTATAGATTTTCGTAATCCATAAAATAAATAATAAAGCGTCTTATTTCAAAAATAGAATGATTGATTGCATGTTTAATAAATATATATATTTTTAGCTTTAATTAAACACACACATTAGTTAATTTGGAAGCTATTTTTAACATAAAGTTCTCATTCCTTATTATTTGTATAAGATATAAGGCTGTAAACAAATAAACACACATGGTTTAATTTTTTTTAATATTGTGACAACTTGACTAGTCACTTTAAACTTTGTTTTCAAATAGTATAGGATATACATGTGACTTGTAGGCCTACTATAACGTTAGAGTAACACAAAAGGATGTCTTTAGATTATAAAATATGTACTGATATACACTCAGATAACTTATTAAAATATATGATTGGTGTATTTATATTCTTATAATTTATATATCTCCATAGTGCTCTTCTGAACTATTCCAATCCTAAACTAAGATATCCAGAGAGAGTAGAAAAAACCAACCTTAGAAATTCAATTACTCCAAGTGCATTCAGTCGCTGATATTGATGCCAAACTATATCTGCCCTCCTAACAACTAAAAACTTTAAAATGCTATACCACGAATTATTTACAAGACTGAAGAATATATTTAGACGTTTACAGTAGGTTTTGTGCTCGTTTGCCAGCAAATAGTCAGTTCTAAAAATTAAAATAATGTTTCACATATAAAACACGATTTTCTTATATATATAGTGGGGGAGAAATACAGAGAGTAAACAAAAAAATAATCTGGTGCTGCAATCATCGGACATGTAACCACATTTATCTGAAAATATTATATTAAAATCGAAATAATCTATCAAACTGGAAATATAATTCTAGCGAAAGAATTCATATAGATTTTAATAATTTTTTAAAGGTGAATACGAAATACTTTAAAATATTCCACTAATGTTCCCTGACCAAATATCATATTTTTTATTTTCGAGACATTAATATAAACTGCTAGTAGTATTTTAAGAATTAGAATATTCAATTTGATATAATAATACATATTTGGAATGCGCAAGAACTTAATTAGATATTAAAAACAATGTTTTGATACAATTCAAAATATGTATATCTATATTTATTAGTTAACCAAACTTATCATTTTACTTCACGAAATAAAAAACTTTTATTTGTTCAGCGTTGAGCTACCTTTATGGATTATGAACACAAAATTAACTAATAGAACAGGAAGAATAAAGGAGAATTGACATAAAATATGCCATCATTAGCGGGAAAGAATCTTTGAAATAAAATGCTAGAAGGAGCCTCACTAAAACTTACTGGGATTCAAAATTCATCACTCGCAAACAAGATCAGGAAACATTGATATGTAGTCCACATGACCTTTAGTGGAAGAGTTTGCCAAATTCTTTTAAAATTTTCCTAATAGTTTCTAATGGTTAAACTTTCCTCTATCTTACTTTATCATGGGGAACACCCTGTGCTAGAGTAGCCCGTTAGGTGTCAGTATATTTTGTGCTGACTATACCTAGAGTGAGTGGGATGGAGGTGTCTTGTTGTAGATGGATAGAAAATGAAAAGAATTTGTGACACTACTGGAAACTTTCAAGGTCAAACTATATGGTGTTTTATTTTTCTATCAAAGGAGCATCCTTAAGTCACGCTAAATAATTTAAAATCCGCTTGATCACGATTCGTCCCATCATGATGATAAGTGCTCGTTTTTTATTGTATACAGTTGCAACATCTGTTGACAAACCGAATGTAGCGGCTTGTGGAAATATTAAACAGCTTTATTTTTTTAACTGTGTTCTCCTTGACACACAATGTACAGTGATATTATATATCCTTACTTTAACAGTACTCAAATGAACTTGTCAAAACTACACCAAAAAACATTTATTTTCACCAAGCTACACCTTACTCAATTAAAGTGGAATTAATTAAAATTAATTTGCCATCACACACCGAAATCTACTTAATTTGACCTAATGTTGAATTTGGTGGTCTTTTACTAAATAAACAGAGCTTCTTCTGATCCTAAATAGGAATACTCAAAAATCAATTTTGGACCTTCAAGTAGCCGATTTTTATATCGCCTTAGTAACCTCATTATGATTAAGATATAAACATGGCCAATTAAAAAATATCGAATCTGATTAAAATTATATATGAAGGACAAATATTGATTAGTAACATGAATTTTTACCATGAAAAAATTTTTAAACCAAGATTTACAAATCTGGGTCATTATAATTTAATTTATCATTATTTTTATAATCAATTTACAATATAATAAGGCATGAAATCATGGTTTAGGAGAATTTTTATTTTAATTCCCTTCTACCTCTTGAAATGTTCATTAACTTTTGATTTAAATAAGAGGCCTATTAAATAAATAAATATAAATAAAATAAAAATAAATCCACGCTTTCATTAATAATATATTATTTTATTCATGAATTTATATAACCTTTGTTACATACAACATAGGTTGGATGTTTAATACAGTCATTTGAGGTAATGTGTGTGGTGGTCAGACGACTGTAGTTTGCGGCTTCTGATGATGCGAATTATTTTGATAAGTACGTATTATTTTAGAAACAAAAAAAAAAGTTCATGTCTTACTGCCCTTCTGGGCTGTCTAAATATTTGCAGAAAGGGGGTGGGAATGAGGAAGGCAGAATTTAAAGGAAATATAGCTGCATTTGCCTAGTGATAGAGTGGAAAATCATTTATGAAACCTATTTGTAGACATGTCTGTGACTAGATCATAAGCTTCCCCATCACCAGCAAACCAAATGAGACTAGCGGGTTTTTTATGTTGCCCACCAACATGAGTATTACAAAGTTAGAACTAAACACTGTTAATTGCTAATGGTTTTATAGCCATACTCCCCTTTTTTCTTCTTAGCTAACTGTCAAAATATGGATCTAAATTATAATTTTTTTAATAATAATTTATCACATTGAATACATTTGGTCACAGAGAGACCTGTCACATAATATAAACCAAAACTTGTTTCATAATATATTTATAATTAATTGCAGATAATAATTATCTCTCAAAAATGCTAAATTATACATACTCTAATAATGTATTATCAATTGATAAAAAAATAAGGAAATAAACCATAAACTTGAAAAAAATCAAATTCTATTTGAACCAAGTTATTATTGTATTATACCAAAAAAAATATTGGAATTCTTCTTAATATTAAGGGATGTTTCAAAAAGAGATTTTTATGTTATCTTAAAACTTTTCCACAGTATTATTAAAAATATACTAAAGAAGTCTTAAGTTAATAGAGTAGTAGCTCATTTGATTCTTATGACATTTTTAGCACATACAACCCCAATTATGTTAAAAACATATGTCTTAAATTTCTTTTATAGGGATTAAGTAATTTAAAAAATTACCTGCATTTACATTACAAAAAAAATTTCCAAGGTCTAGTTACATTAACCATTTCTTATGAACCGTTGGTTTTCAAGGAATTCTAATAGTTAATGTAATAACTTTTTTAAATCTAGTGGTAAGGGAGCCGTTATAATATTTTATACATTTTAAATGGTGGATATAAAGGTGTTTTATAAATCCTACCAACAGCCTTAAAGTATTATCCGAAATTAAAAACACAAAAATCCTTTTTATTTTAATTCTTCTCTAATAAAATTAATCAATATAAGTAATTTTTTTAGCACCACGATTTACTAACGGTTTAGGTTATAAGCATATGTACTAACACCAATGAGCTAGGAATAAGGAAGGCTAAATCTAGAGAAAGTGTAGCAGCATTTTCATGGAGGAAGAGTTGAAAATCATTTAGGAAAAGACTCAGTACATCCAACAGGGATTCAAACCCCAATCTCTCTTTCATCAGCAGTATATTCTAACACTAGAGTGACATCTTTGACAGTGTGGCCACTGAAGTAAGTGAATAATCTTTAAATAGTTTAAATCATTCTATTGATAAATTCTTAACCTTCTTTTTAGTGTTTATCTTAGTTAAGGTGTATTTTACTTTTAACAAGTAGTGTTTTGTGATTTAATATGAAAAAAACTGATATAAAATATATATATTTCAGCTAGGCCTATTAAAATATAAAATTCCCCTATATTTGAATTTTATATAAATTAATGCTACAAAATACTATTTCAAAAGATACAAATATTCTTTCAGTGTAAATATCTTCAGATATAGATAAAAGAAATGTGTTTATCATAATATATTGCAAAACACTGTAGAATAGTTTCAAGAGAGCTGGTGTGATTTATAGGTCTAGCAGCTACCCCCTTATTATTAAATGAAGGGTGGGGGTGGAGGAAAGAAGGGTTGGTAGAGGGGGGTGAAAGAGGGTAGAGGTTATTATGGCAAATTATAGGCACGGCCAAGAAGTTATTTATATACTTGGATGTATGGTGAGAGGTTGCCCCAGAAAACGAAACACTGATAAAATGGTCGATACGAGAGGAGAATCTGCCGCTACTTGGCTAAAGGCGTTCTTTCTGTTTTATCGTTCAGAACATTCGTGCGAGGAAATAAAAAGAATCCTAAACTCTTAAAGTGTTCAAATAAAATTACATTAATACATATTTTTTCCTTCCCCTGTTATTTAGTTTAAAAAATATAGCTTCCTTACAAAAAAAAACATTAAATTAGAATAATTGTAAAAGCCGATGAAAGAAAGAGTTTGTTTGTTGACATTGATGGAGTTTATCTATGTAGTTATCAAAATAAGCCACTTACACTTTATTTTAATATAAGTTTACTCACTAATAATTATGGTGAAATTGGTCTAAAATATAATTATAACCAATGGCAAGGCTGTTGAATTTTTCTAAATATTTACCTTTTTTTTTTTTGGAAAATGATGGAATATTTCATTTAATCTAAAGCTTCAATACACCTACTTCAATAGAGTTTTTTATATATCTATATATCATCAGAATATTAAATCTGTTTAATATCTAATTCGTGGTCTACTGGGATCCTCTTGCAGTAAACTAGACTACCGATAACGGGGGAAATTGAGTTCCGAATCTCGGTCGGGTGTACTGAGGGATATAAAAAAATTGTTTTCCTCTCTGTCTACATACAAATGCATGTACACTTCATCTAAATATTACCTTTCCAACCCCTTAAACATTATCTTAGTTTGTACATAGGTGTATAACCCAATCGGATTACTAAACAATAAAGTTGTATAAATATGCGTAAATCCTGAATAATTTGTAAGGCTGAGATAGAATTTAGAGTAAATATTCCCTAATTTGCTTTATGGGAGATTGGGAAAGACTCTAGGAATAAACACTCTTAGTACATAAGGCCAGGAATAAATCCCAAATCTCTCCTTTTTTGGCAGATAATTATAGTGTGAAAATGTTGTATTTTGACCACGCGACCTCTGAAGTGGATGTATACGAAGTTATTTGTCATTTTAAATAATATAAATTATTTAGACTAGTACTTAAATTTCCTTTAGGTAAAAAATTAGGTATTTAATATTAAAACACATATCGAAGGAAAAGTTAAATATTGAATCTTTGTTTATTTAAACGAAGTTAATAAAAATATAAAGTTTAGATTTATAGGTTTTTCAAAAGCCACTTTATTGAAATGTATTAGTAGGAGTTAACTTCAAGGTTGATTGAAAATTCAAACTAATCGTTTTTACTAAGAATGTTTAGTTGTAAGGAAGTTAATATATTAGTGATTGATATCACCCAAAATTCGTTTGATGTACAAACACAATCAAATAGAGTGAACAACTTCTTATAAATGCAAGTCACCCTCGATTAATCAAATATCATTGCTCCCACATTCTCATTTTCCTTTGATAGAAAGAAGATAAAACGAGAAATGATTTTTAACCTTGCCTGAGGATATATATATATATATACAGTTCAGCTTTATATAGCAGCTTTTCCACACAGGAGGGGCAATCAACATAAACTATGTTCATATAATTAGTTTTTACACTAATGAATTCAAATTACTGTTTTGATTAAACCATTTTGACAAACTCAAACAAATGAATAAATAAATCATGTTTAAATAACCCATGTATGTATATGGCTAGTGTATATGTATGTATATACTATATTTATTTGAAATTTGTTAATTACGCTGTGTTCCTTTTTTCATAATTGGCATATATCTTTATATTCATTCCTATTTTAGAATAGTCACAGATATATTCTTATTTTATAAAAGTTATATTTATATTCCTTTTTTATAGTAGGTATATTTATATAAAACAGTTTAAGACTGTCTGCGACAGGTTTATTATTATGTTAACAATCCTAACTGAACCTAACCATCTGAAAAGCGCATGAAAGGTTAGGCTTTTTCTGTAAAAAAAAATCTTTCTGTTAGTTACGTAAAAGTAGATAAAGTGAGAGTGAGCAAAATTTATTATATTTTAATTAAAATGAACTATAAAGTTTCCTACGAAATGCCCAAGTACAGTTTGGCTATGGCTGAAAATGGGCTTGGGAATATAGAGGTCACCCATGTTCAAGGTTTGACTTTGTAACTAATTAATAATAATAGAGAGCCCATGTTTACTGGGAACCCCCCTTCCTTTCAAAATAAAGGGGATGTATGTCAGTCTCTACAGCTGCCAAATATATTAACGGTAAGAAACACCAACATTAACCTGTTGAAATTGTTGCATTTATTGGTGACCTGGTGGTCTAGGGGTAAGGTGTCGGACTTCTGTGCCAGAGGTACGGGGTTCAATCCTCGGTCCCTGCACAGATTTATCTGATTGCCAAACCCTTCATTCACCTCTGACAAGACGTGTATTAATCATAACTTGTGAATGTGAGGAATGCCAGGCCTCCACCGTGGTTCAGATTCCACGTTTAAACTGTAGGTCCTCCATTTCATCTCACAATCACCCTACCATCACACATTAGCATAAGTGCGTATAACCCGAACGGGTAGTAAGATGCGGTGCTAATAATAATAATAATAATAATAATGTTGCATTTATTGGCTTTTCAACCATTTTTCTCAACCGATCAACCAAGCTCACACTAATATAGCAATAGACCTCTCCTTCTTTGATACCAAATAACTCCTAATTTATTTGTGCAACTTTGTTACTTTGTGGGCTATTCGAAATATAATTTGGGCTCATATCAGCCTATTTCCAAATATTTCGTGAACTATTAAATCTTGTGTCAATATTTTATCTTTATATTATTTCATGCAAGCAATTTGATGATTGCATTAGCATTATAAAATATTATTTCATTTCAGAAAATCTTAAGATTTTTAAGTAAATGTAAATTTTAAGATTATAATTATAAGATGTATGTGAGGTGAAACGTAATATTTATTTTTTATTATCATGATTACAAAACAACTAGGTATAAATCACATCAATGTATAAAGAAATGCAATTTCTCTTTGGATTTGAGATTTTAATAGTTTTTATTCTAGTTTCTCATTGCATTTGAAGTGAATTTAACCTGACAGTGAATTAAAATGGTGTAGCAAAAACATGTTTTTATTTTTTATAAGCTTTCATGTTTAAAAGTTTTGCGCTAATTTTAAGTGATTCCTACACAATTTCACCTAGTTTCAAATTTCTAGCTAATTTAGAAGTATTAAAAAATGACATAAGATACATACAATTCATACATACACTATAAGAGTTTTATTAATATAGATACACGAAGTATAAAAACCAATAGGGCCAATTTGACTTATTTTAAATAAAAACTATTATTCCATAATTATTATAAGTCAATAATTATAATAATAATAATAATAATAATAATATTCTTCACTACACCTCGTAGATGAAACAAATTAAGACATTTTGTAACTATGAATAGCTTTTAAAATGCTTGAAATGTTTTGTAAGAAAAATAATAACAAGAAAAAGGTCACCCTGGGTTTCCAAGCGTCCTTTTATTGTTTCTGTGGTAAATGTATCTCACCCTTCCCACCCTAACCCCCTTTGTTATACTCTCTTTCTTATTGAACTTTTCTGCTTGTGATGGTACAAACTTGCAAAACAAAGTTCGTTAAATCGATTCGGAACATGTGGTTGACCTACTTATTGGTTCGAAATGACATTTCAAATATTCTAGAAGATTTTAAACTTTCAAAATATCGTCTGTATGCATGCCAGTATACGAACAATATGACGTATTAGTTCTTTTTTTATTGTAGGATGTGTTGACCTGGTTTTTCAGTAGGCCTTGGAATTTCAAAGATTTTCTTGGTTTGTATTTGATTATAAATATAGTTTCTGTAATAAATGTTCTTGTTGTCAACTATTTTGTCCATGTGATATAAAACCTTTTACATAATATAATCCATAAGTTCAAAATTTTTAAGTCACATATTTTGAAACCATAAAATATAAATTCAAAAGTTTAACTCAAATGTTTTAAAAAGCATAGCATATTTATACAAATTTTTGTATCACAAACAATATTCATAAATGCCAATTAAAAATTATAAATATTTAATAAAACTTAAACATAATCTATGATGTCAGCCCGCAAACAAGCTATACTGACCAAGCGGCAGCAGCCATTAGCGATGAGAGTGCCAACATTTGTGAATAGAGGGAGTCATGTGGTCGGTACATGAAGCTCTCTGAACGTTAATCTCAGTTTTATAAATCAGAGCTGATATTAATTCTTTATTTAAGTAACTCCTTATTTATCCTCGTGAGGCTGAGTTTGAGCCAGTTCTAGACCAACAGCTTCAAAGATATATTTTGTGAAATGTTGTGGATCGAACCCGAGAACTCTAGATCTGAAGCCAGGAAATCTTACACCAAAACACAGATACGGTCCGTATAGTTAAGATAAAATAAACCAAAATAGGTTTAATAATATACAATGACAATTTAAAAGGTTAAGTTCCTCTCTGACGCAAAAAGTTCTAATTTAATAATGATTATTTCTGTATTACATAATGACAAGAAAATAAGAAATAAATAAATAAACCTAATGAATATCTTAAATATCTATGTTATAAATCTCACTATTGTATCAACTATATATTTGACGTTACGAGTCAACAAAAAACAAGTTAAATTCTTACTATCACTGAAACAAAAATTAATATCTTTAAATTAATTAAATAAATATTTATTCTTATGCAACCTTATTCTATGTATTTGCACTATTATTCAACATTACAAATACATTGCAAATAGATATGTAGACTTATTTTCTAACCTAAATAATTAATTATATTAATTTTTCACATTTGAGAACAAAAATTGATTGACTACATAGTGATTGCATTTTTTTAATGAATTATAAAATATAAACAATCTTAGAAACACTATACAAAATTTAGTAATAGTTATAAAAATCAATATAAAACTATATTGAACCTACGAGAAAATAATGATTAAAACCTAGTTTTGATATTCAGAACCTATATTATACAGCAAATATAAATTCTTACGTCATTAAAATAACGTTTATAAATTTGATTACTTACTACCTATAAGAAATAGGCGAGATTTTTAAGAGATAGGAAAATTTGATCAGAAGCTTCATAATTATATTGATTCACTTAAAACCAGGGCTGAAGTAAGTTTATTTTTTTAAAATACACAATAGGACAAAATAATGAGAAAAAAATCTCATTAAAGATTCACATATGTGTTACCCAGATTTATTAATTAATATTTAATTTTCTATTTCTGAACCGAGTCTCTCAACCATAAAGCACGAGCGGGAGTGTCTCAAATTTACTAAAATTATCTATTTCTATCAAGCCGAGATTCGAGCCCGTAGGCCCTTACTCAAAAGATAAATGCGCTATCGACTGGGTAAAGGGCTTAGACAATATTTTATTTTATTGGTATACTTAACTTTGGAGCTGTTAACAACTTAGTCTAGGAAGTAGTATTGAGGGGCGGGGGGTTATAGGAAGCGAACTATCCCAAAGGATTAAGGTGGGAATCTAGGGGGCGTGATAAAGGGCCAGTTTTCTTAAAAAATTTATACCAAAACTATTTTTTCACCAAAATTAATAGGATATATATTGATTATGGACATAGTTCAATTTTCTTCATAATTTCTATATAAAAACTGCAAGAACACTGTAATTAGTTCACCTTCCCTGCATCACCAACTTAACGTAGAATGGAAGGGAAGAGTAAGGGTTAATATTTTGATAGTTTTATTAAAAAAATTTCATTAGATAAAAAATGTATCCCGTAGATTCGCTTTATTTAATTTCATATAGATAGTATTCTCAAAGTTTACTTTACATTTGTCATGAACACCTTGAAATGTATTGATACTTTTTCCTCTTAGTTTAAAAAGTTTCTTTTTAACACCCGCCATGCTCATCATTGATTGAACTGTTGAGATAACTATGTGTAGATATATAAACTAGACGCATATAATAATTAAAATTTCAATTTTCGTCAAAAAGGTCTGAAATGATGAAATAATCGTCCTAGCTCGTGTTTCTTAGACCCCATATTCAAGAGAGGATAGGAAAACCACAGTGATAATATATTCTATTTGTAAATCTACTCTCAGTGTGCCTGACCAGGATTTGTTGCCCAACATTCTAATCGGCAGAAGTATTGAGCATTGGGCCTTCTAGATATTTAATACATGCGTTCATTGGCTCGGACGTTGTAATAATATAATATTAGATGTATTACACGTTATGTTTTAATTAATTGGTACATATATTAAGAGTTGTGATGAACCACATACGTCCAGAAACCTCACGCCATTTTCGAAGTGATTGGGTTGTTAATTCAAAACGTGTCTCATGACCGAATAAAGGTAGAAGATATAACTTTTATATAATATTGTAGGTCTTATTAGTTTAAGTTTTACCATTTTTACCAAATATCTGATGATATGAAATTATCTCCTTTACAACGATGTTTCGTGCTAAATGTTCTTATATCGAAGTAAAACACTGGAACTATATATGTATTAATATATATATGTATGTATATATATATATATATATATATATGTATACATGTATATATGTATATATGTATATATATATTGGTCTACTCAATCAAATAAAACAATTTGTATTTTATTGGGCTTCAATAATATTTTATGATAGTCAAGCAATTGTTTTATTCTTCATATGTTCAATTCTCTAATTAATATCTGTTTGTAAGGATGTGTCCATATAAATGTTTAGATAGGTTCCTGTTTTTACTCAAAAAAATAAAATAAAGAGTGGGTGGCTTTATTATTTAGATTCTCATTAATATATAATGTTTTCTAAACGGGAAAATTTACAATAAGGTAATTATGATAAATCTTAAGGTTTTATTTGAGTCAAAACCCAAAAAAGTGGATTTTAATTGCTGTCCATCCTCGTGTCTCTTTGTTGGTTCCTGACCAGAGATTTGAAAAAAAATTATATATAGCCTAGTGTTCAAAGATGATATTTCGATGCTAGAGGCCAATACTATGGGAAGTTTATTTTTTAATATTGAGCCTATTTCTCGAATCAAGGATATTTTACTGGTGAAAGATTATTTTAAATTACAGAGATATTGAATATGTCTTTAAACATTTTGATTAAATTTGATGCCTAGATATTGTTTTACTTGACAAAGAGCACTGTATATTTGTAGTTTGGGTAAAAATTCGTCAATGGGTAAGAACTATGGGTGATTTTTGAAATTATGAAGTATTTCAAAAAACGTTCTAGTTATTTTAGTTTAAAATATATATTATCCGGGGAATGTTTGATATGAAAAAAAAATCGTATTCCTGTGTTTAGGGAAATATTAATTTAAGGATATTTTAATGATGAGTGACTATTTTTAAATTTGACAACTTTATAAAATTGGCACTAATGATTTGGTTAATAATGGGTATCCGCTAAATGTTTTCATGATAAATAGCAATATATTTATTTTATTTAAAAAAATATTTAGTTGTGGTTTTCTTATGACTAAAAAATTGATTTTCTTAAAATGGTTTGAAAAATTTCATTCAAAAATATTTTTTTTGGAAACTAATGTACATTTAAATAAATAAAGTTTGCTATCTTTTTTAAAATAGATTAATTTAAGGGTAGTCTATTTATGGCATATTAAGAAAAAATAATTTAGAATGGCCTTTAACATCACGTTCAATATGGGTATTTATGAATAGTTTTTTACGATAAAAAATATATTCATAATTAATATAAAGGATTAAGGGGAACCAAGTTTAAAAACAAATCATGTTTGATACTTTTTCCAATTTTTAATACATTATATGATAAAGTTGTATGATTGTGTAGTATCGTTTATTTTTCTTTAATTTTTTAATATAAATACTATACACAATCATATTAAGATTTGGAGATTGTTTATTGAGGTTTACAAATGCTAATTAAACAATTTGAATAATTTTATACTCTATGTCCTGTGATCTGCATATGAAAAATTTAATATTTAAGATAAGTGGGCCTAAATATTGAAAAATTACAAAGTATAATTTAATTACTATCAATTTTTACAGCATAAAAATGTATTTAAAATTTCTAAAGGGTCGTTGCTGAGTTTTGACTTCGCACTCAATATTTTAAAGTGTATAAGTTTTCTTTTATGAAAATACGATCTGTTAAGTAGTAAAAATGACCATGGTCTTGGGTTCGTAGACATTTTCAGGTACATTCTTTTTCCAAGTGTGGCGCCTCACTGGCGTGGATGTAGGCTACAGCAATGCGGTTTTTCAGCTTCCTCGGCTGATCTGCACATACAGCTGAATATACCTAGCAGGGCAAGTGGGCGGGCCGGTAGCCCACGTCTAGCGAATCAATATTAACCTCCAACTCCACCCAACTACCCTCCACACCCATCCCCTATTTATGCCACCCCTTCAAACCCACCGCCCTGAAAAAAAAAGTAAAAAATAAAACAAAGACCAGAAAAAAAGTCCAATAGGTTCTCAAAATGTACCAAAACGTTTGTAAGTTATTTTATACTTTCATAAATGACCAGAGGTCAATTTCATTTTATTTGGCTTTATGTTTGAGTTCTTACGGTGTCTCAAAACTATAAAATGAGAACGATACTCAATATTCTTTAACGTTTCAGATTTGCTATGTTGGCTCTTTTTTATTTAATTTAGCACCACGTCTTACTATCCATTTTAGTTATACGCTTAATTACTAATTATGCTAATGGACTAGAAATTGGGAAGGTTGAATTTAGATTAAGTGAACCCTCATTTGCGTGGAGAGAGAGTGGAAAACCATTCCCATCTCTTCAAGTGAGATTCAAGCCTCGATCTCCCCATCTTCGGCAGTATAGCTCAACATGAAACTAGCGCGTCAGCTAACTACGCCACAGAGGTGGTTGCTGTTGGCTTCTTAACAGTGAAGAAGAAGTAAACTTGTGATTTTTTGCTTTTTACATATTGCCTATTATTGTAATTTTATTAAAACTAGACTTTTTTTTCCCAATATTTATCTGTTTAAGTAATACGCATACATTAAATACGTTGGTGAAATAGGGTCGAGTTTTAAAGGATATGTACCCTAATTCGCATGGATGAGAGAGTAAGTAGCCATTAAGGAAAAAATATTTGAGCTAGGCTCTAAACACTTAGTTAGACACAAGACGAACACGCTATTAGGTGGCTTAATACATCAAGCTAACTAAATTTAAAAAGTAAATCTCCTAAATTACACACACAAATAGTTTAGCAAAATTCAATTTCCCTAGATTTATTTATTTTTGTGTTCTTTCATCTACATACAAAAACACAAACATACAGAATAGTCTTTACAAAAGTTTTAGTTTATAGAAATGAATCTATGACTAACAGTTGAAAGTTTGTTCTCGATACTATGGAGATAAAAAAAACATTTATCTAGTCGACCACGATATTAATGAGACTTTTGACTATTTTATCGAGTTTTCTGAAATTAACTCTATTAATAAACATTTTAAAATTAAACATGTAAAACGTAGTGACTTTTCACAAGTGTAAGGTTTGTCCATTTAGTTTTGAACTAAGTGTCTGGTCCTTTAAAAAATACATCGAGTAGCCTTGTGTAAACAGGATAAAATCTCAAAATATGAATATCCGGATACATGTAATTTTTCCTAGCTTCATATTATAGAAATACAATAAAATTTAATAGAATAACTATAGTCATGGACTCTTTTTACTGGATAATTAAATT
The DNA here is from genome assembly GCA_902155825.1 of Timema genevievae. NCBI lineage: Eukaryota > Metazoa > Arthropoda > Insecta > Phasmatodea > Timematidae > Timema > Timema genevievae. The sequence continues at coordinate 12,037 of CABFWO010000802.1, read as the reverse complement.
GGTAATAAGCATATTCAACCTAATCGTGAAGACGGTATAACCAATAACATATATATGTTTTAGCTACGATCGCGTATTACTACCTGTTCAGGTGGTAAACACATACAGGTAGTATCGATTTATGTGGGAAGTAGCTGGAGTTTGGACAGTAGACCTCAAAACAACACCAACATTCTTATGAACATATGTATTATGTGTGAGGTTTCCTGGGATAAAGGCTTCAAAATTTCTGCTCTAATTGTTAATAGCACTATTTAATACACGCCTGTTCCTGTTGCTGCAGTCCTGTCTGTGTATCAGAAGTGATACGTCAAGTGCAAGAGGTGAAACAGGGGTGTATCAAATATGGCTACTAACAATTCTGCGAGAAATGTGGAGGACCTTATATCGAGAAATATCGAGCATAGGACATATGTTCATAAGGACATTCTGGGTTGTTTAGAGTTTTACTACAGGCGAGTTGCTTCCCCAAAATCGATACACCCTTTATAGTAATGTTTTATGAATAAGGAAGGTTGAATTTAGTAGAAATGTACCCACATTTGCATGGAGTGAGAGTGGGAAACCATTAAGGAAAAACCACCCTCAGTATGCTACACCGTGATAGAACCATACTCTGTCACCTCTATCTAGTGTATTGCGAGATTAACACAAATACAGATTTTAAAATTAGGGATAAAATTTTCAGAGTAAGATCGTAACTCAATCAAAGATGAATGAGGTGAATGTAAATTAAAATATTAGATAGCACATCATATTTAGTAAAATATTAACTAGTTAATTAAATATATTTTGGTGATTTCAACTATTTAACATAAAAATGAAACCCTATTTTTACTTTATCTCAGCTTGTAGAAAACATTAAATTTGCAAATAACATAATAAAATTCACTTTGAAAATATGTAAAGACCTATACAATTATGTATCTTGTTTTGGTGGGAAATTAATTAAAACTCGTGTTTCATTCAATTATAATAACGTGAAATTTACTTTTTTCACTTAGTTCAATTACCTATTTGTTAGAATTTACTTCATATTAAAAAAAAACGAAATAAATATTACACGGTATATTATGTAACGTTGCTCTCAAATTAATTTCTGTTATAAATTACTTTTTTATTATTAACCTTTATACTAAAAAAAACCAATTTTGAATCTTTTGAAGTCCAGTATGTCAATGGAATGAATAATGTCACGAACTATGGGATGAGTGAACTCATACAAAAATAAATTAAGGATTAACTGAAGCAATCACAAAATAAAAAATTGTTCATTTTGTTGGTTTGCTTGAAAAGATACCAATATGATAATCCAAGATTTAAAATGATAAAATATCTGTGTTGTGTTGCAGTTGGCAAAAATAAATGTTAATAAAATATGTTAGAGAAGATAAATTACATTTTTTAATAGTTTATTTAAATAGATTTATATTTGAGTTTGTGACTAAGCAAATATTAAAAAGCCTAAATTATATAATTATAGATACTAAAGTAAATACCTTTTCTCCCACTTCAGTGGCAACATGTTTTAAGCGATCATTTTGGCAAAATACTAAACCGCAATGACCCGGAGATCGGAGTTCTAATCCCAATCTCGTGTACTAAAGATGCTTTCTCTAAAGTTTTCTAGTCTCACACTACAAACACGTGAATACACTTCCTCTATATTCAACCATCCTCATCCCTAGTATATTAGCACAATTAGTAGTTCAAACGGGTGGTAAAACGTGGAACTAATAAAAAAATTATATAACTTTACATGGTTACACTTTATCTCATTTTAAAGCTTTCTGATTGTTAAATATATTCCTCTAGTGGTTGCTCTTTTATGCTGTGTTTTCTTATCGTTAGATTATTTATAGTGGATAGTAAATTAATTTAAGGAGTATACAAGGATACCTTGTGAAATAGTTTTCATCCATGTATGATGAATATCTCTTTAATCCACTTAAAATCAAATTTAACAATCTTGTTCATAAAGTATTTTAAGTAAACCACGCAACCATGTATCTATAAATAGTAATAAACGAGCAACTGTGCTCGCGGTATAGAAACGAATAAATCAAATACCTTTACCGGTCTCTTGGTTCTCATGAAATATCATGTTTCTGTGTGATTACTTTTTTAATTTAGTTTCTAATTGAAACAATAAGTTATTTTTCAAACGGATACCTAATATTTAAAAAAAAATCTAAACTTAATAAATTAGTGAAACAAGATTTGAATGGAAAATTTAAATAATTTATAGGTGAGGTAGCTTTACGATCAAATAAAATGTCATTTGGCGTGTGTAGGCGTTGTAGGGAAAACATATAATGTGACATAAATTTACATTCTCTTGAATAAAGCTCATTAATATTTAAGTAAATAGAAGGAATAAATACTAGTTTACAAACCTTGGGATATCTGTTTATGTTAATGGAACTGGGAAAATATTTGGAAATCACCTTACAAACATTTTTCAGAAAAACTAATTTTTATATTCCAAACACCATAGGAATCTAAAAATATACATTTTCTCTTATTTTATTACCACGTCTTAGCATCTGTCCAGATTAAACATATTTTAAATTAGTTTAAATATGACAAAGAATTCTTAACTATAATCTAAACTGCTTTAAAAAGGTGTCATGAATGTCTAATAGATGAAAGCACTAACTCAATCTAAGTGAATACTGGACTTTCCACATTTTCTCCTACTAGCCTTCAAATTTATATTCTGTAAGAAAGACTTTTATCCTAAAAGATGTAAGTGACCAACTATTTATGAATGTCAAAACTTCAAGAGATATTATTTATTATTTAAATATTTTAAAACCACCTTATTTATTTTATGAACTTAATCCAATATGTTGGAAGCTTTGTAATATTATTCATGAAGGCTGGAAGTCTGTAGCCATAGATAAAAAATTGTGTTTAAAAAGTACATATATTATGTTCTCCCTCACTTGTTCTCAAAGTCACCTACTTTTTCAAACATGGGATCCAGCATACACATATCTCAGGGAATAAACTTTCTTATATCTGGCCAAAAAGTGTCTAGTGCAGGGATTTCCAACCTTGGGGTCACGACGTTAATCCTAAGGGGTCGCAAGTTTTATGAACCTTTCATTGTATTTACTCTTTTAAGAGATTTTAATGATTATAGTAAAGTTCAATGTTCAAAAAGAAACAGAATATTTTGGATATATTACCACGATTACATGTTTAACGAAAAAGATAATTGTGGCAGCCTCATATTTGGGTGAGTGGCACTGCAGGCTCTCGCTTTGTTCAAATTCAGAATATCCACCAAGCTCGTAATTCTATTCTGTGAGCTCCTGTTCGCTTTCGTAGGAAAGACGAGTGTTAGTGAAGCTTAATAAGCCTGTTTGTCTTAGTGGTCAACCAACGATCGTGCACAGTGTGTGATTATCTGGCAATCTTGCAACATTGTCTTATTGTAGTTTTCATTTCTGTGTGTTTACATAAGTTTCCCTTCTTTATTCACAAAAGAGCATGTGAATTACAACATATTTAATACTGACATGGATACATTCCCAAAAAGAAGTTCTGTAAGTTACAGCAGGGGATAACCTTTTAACAAAATAAAAATAAGAAAGTATTATAAAGATTTTTTTTCGTTAGAGTTCACTAGTGTTGAAAAATATGACGAGCATATACCCTTGTGCTTACTGTGTATATCTATTTTATCTTCAGAAAGTATAAAACCAAACAAGCTGAAGCAACATCTGTAATAAAAACATAGCCAGCATACTGGAAAACCGTGTGAATTTTTTAAAAGAAACAATTGGAAGAATATTCGGGACAGACCAAACCAATGATAAAAATGAACTTAATATTCTAACAAGGGACTTCTGGCATCATACAAAGTTTCTTATATGATCGCAAAATATAAGAAGCCCCTTTCTGCTGGAGATACACTTGTTTTGCTTGCTGCTGGCAAAATCACTGAAAAAATGTTTTGCAAAGGATATGCAGATTTAGTCCAAAAGATCCCTCTGGCAGATAACACAGTGGGAAGACGGATATCCTACATGGCGCAATACATACAAGAACAGATGACAGGAGGATTGAACTGTCAAAATTTGTCAATACAATTTGACGAAGCCACTGACTCAGTGAAAGATTTCTACCTTATAGCTTATGTTTGGTACATCAATAACAGTTCTGTCAAAGAGGAACTAATGTTCTGCAAGCCATTTCCGGGAAGAGCCAGTGCTGAGGGACTTTTCAAGATTCTAGATGAATTTTTGATTGCACGTGAGATGAAGTAGGAGAATTGTGTTGGGATTTGCAGTGACGGTGCTTCTGCCATGTCTGGATAAAGGAGTGGCTTACAAGCTCTCGTGAAAGTTAAAGCTCCCAATGCCATCTGAACTCACTGTATGATCCACAACGAGTCACGTGCATAGAAAAATATGAGTAGAGAACTAAGTGTTGTCTTTAGTTCCATCATTAAATTGAACTACATTAAGAAAAAACCAAGGAAAACATATTTGTTTGATGATTTATGTGAGGGAACAGGGTTTGAACACAGTGTTATCCTATACTACTCTGCTGCACGCTTGTTGACCCACGGGAAAGTGCTTGCAAGGGTGTTTGAACTGAAGGGTGAAATTAGTCCTTACCTCAAAGGCAGTGACTATTCCGGGTGAGAAAAGTTTATTGTGCAAACTAGCGTATATTGTTGATATATTTTAAATAATTAATACTTTAAACAGGTCAATGCCGGGGTCTAAATCGAACATTTTCACTTGAAGTGACAAGTTGGACGCTTTTATTTGGAAACTGTATCTAAGACTAGATAAAGTTAAAGAAGGTTTTCTTAACATGTTCTCAAGACTGAATTAAACTCTTGAAGAACAGGACAATGTGTGGTATGCCTTTAAAACATTTTTTATCACCAACCAACTAAAATCGCTAAAATTAGAATTAAAAAAATATTTAAAGGAATTCATTGAATACGTAATTCAAAATGAGTGGGTGTGAAATCCATTTTCTGTGGAAGCAAGAAATAGGCTGTCAGTTAGTGAACACGAAAAACTGATAGACCCATCCTTGGATCCCTCAATGGAACACAGTTTTAAAACATGCGAGATCACGCAGTTTTGGCTTCAGGCCGAAAGTGATTACCCAACAATGGGTGCAAAAGTTGTAGCAGTTCTACTGCCGTTTTCCACGTCCTATCACTATGAAACCAAATTTTCTGCTGAGACTGCCATTAAAACTAAATATAGAAATCAGCTTAACGTAGAGACGGAGCTCCAATTAGCTATTTCTTCAGTAGTGCAAAGGTTTAATAAACTATGTGAATTAATGAAAGTTCAAAAATCCTACTGACTGTGCAGCTGATATTTAGTTTCTTTTGACATTGCCTATGCTATATATACACATTATTTTTTTAATTGTTAATTAAAAGTGAGTGATATATTTGATAAAAGTTGAATAATCATTTTATATCAATTAAAAATCTAGGATCAAAACGCAAGGGGTCGCGACGATCTTAGAGGAAAAATTTGGACTCTTTCTCCGAAAAAGGTTGGAAACCACTGGTCTAATGAGTGATGAGAAAATATCAAAGATACTATCCAAACAAATTACACCAATCCTGGTTATAAAATAGACCATGTCATATGAGAAATAGATTCAATCTTCCCCTGAATTGGTGGCAGCATGGTCTAAGGCATTATTTTCATAATAAACTAAACTAGGTTTCAATTCCGATCGGGTGTAAGGAGAACGGTATTTCCAAAATTGTATTCCACTCTCTCTCTCTCTATCTATCTCTCTTTCTCTCTCTCCCTCTACGCAAATACTGCTTGCCAAATCCTTATCACATTTGTGTAATTAGTACACAGGTGTATAATACAAACTGATAGAAAGATGGGGTGCTAAAAAAATGTAATTCTCATATACGAACTTCATGCCCGTAGGCCCGTTTCCGTAGTTCGTAGTCCTTATCAATTCTATTTGCATCCACACAGTTTGTATCCTTGATAACGTGATCGTGCCAACTAATGAGATAGAAACATCATACAGTAAAACTCTTCGAAATAAAGTCGTCTATTGCCAGGAGCAATCAACCAACAATCAACTGATCAATAATATAAAATAAATCACCAATTTTTTAAGAAAAATTTCAAAATTATATTGCAATTTATGTTAATTAAAATCACAATAAGTATATTTATAATACGATATGCACCATTAAACTTATAATTAACAATTGATACTTTCGCTGCCATTGCTTATTTTGTTTAGACACTCACGCACATATTCTATTCAGGTCATTCGATAATATAAATTTTATTGTACAATTTTAACAAGTGTATAAATATCAGGTATAGTTAATAGTGATTCATTTATTTCAAATATCTACAATTCACGAGCTATAAGTGGCTGAACATGATATTTTATTCTATCCGCGTACTATTGTTAAGATAATGTATCAAATGTATAGGTTTGAAATTTAGTATGATTAGAAATTCATATTAAGTGTACACAATAAAATATGTGTGCAGTGATTATAATTAATATTAATAATATATCTATTTTAAATAATAAAATTAATATAGCTATGTTATTATTAATAATATTAAATCATTAATTCAATACACCTCATATTAATGTTTAATTAAACTAAATTTCAGCACCACACATTAGGTACTTTACCTTAACATTGATAAAAAAAATTATCAAGTTTGACCACCTATAACTCGTCAACTGTAATGAGTTAAAATAATAGAATCACTATTTATAGATTGTTAAATTAGTGCTATAAAATTTCAATGTCAAATATCTTTAGTTTTAGTTGTTAGTCTGTATAAACTATTCCTTAGAAGATTAAAGTTCTATGGAGTAAGGACTTACAAATCAGGACACTGTAGACAGATCAATCAATACTATGGCATTGCTTTCTTACGACTACGGGCTACGGATCACGGACTACGGAGCTACGGATACGGATACATTATATGGGTATTTACAGTTAAACTACTTCAACGTTTCCAACTCACACCGGTTTTTGTATGTTCTAACCGCTCACCTGTCACTCTCGACTTAGACTGAATTTTCGATGATATGTGAATTGAGATCTGAAATCCTATCAGATTAGGAAGTGTTGAAAGGTGAATTCCTTAAATTGTTTATCCTTTTCTCTTCATACAAACACGGGTATATTTCCTTTAAAATGACACCTTCCTCATTGATATTAACTTACCGTAATTATCATGGGATATTACCCAACTTGAAACTAATATGCTGTAAGAAAAACACGACGTTTCTTGTATTACGTAACGGTAAGTTATTCGGTGGGATGATTCGTCCATGATACTTCGTGTATTTCTGTAGTCACGTGGACATTTTACGTCATCAACTTGCAAGCTTTTACCATGGTTGTCAGGATGATTGAGTTGTCTAGTCTGTCAAAGTGACGTCACTAAATCTGAACTCTAGCCTATGAGCAACATATTTCTATTAGTTCAGGCACGTTTACCCTTAAATAGTACCAGTTTAATTTCATGCTGTCACAATAGTGCTAATGAACATCATAGTGATCTATTTAAGAGGCTTTTAGCAATTGATTCTGCCATCAAATTCATAGCAGAGATTGATGGGAGCTTGGTTTTATTTAGTATTTTGTCTCCTCAAGTAAGTTTCAATGTTAACAACTTTATATACCTAACACATTCGGTCTATAAAAGATTAAATGCATTTTTAACCTAAATTGAGGTTAAGCAACTATTAATAAAGTCTGAAAACATTGTTTCCATTTTAGAAGACAATTTTTTGCGTAATAATGAAGCGGTGGATTATTTTATGTTGTGAAAATATGTTAATAAGCTTATTTTTAGCATGGAATTTGAATATCTTATATCTTTACTTGTATCAAAATAAACAATGTTAGCTCTATCCTTTTCTTTCACCTAAATTATTCATATTATTCAAGAACTGATTACAAATATAAGTCAACTATTAATATTTTGGCCTGGGATTGACAATTTAATTGCTTGTAGTACTCTCTTAGAATTATGTCTAAATAAAAAATAAAGAATAACATAAGATAAAAAAGCTTAATTTAGAGTCATAATTATTCTAAATTTTAACTGTTTGAATTCTAATTTAAACTCTCACTTGACAATTAAATATTTATATATTACATGTAAACATGCTTTTAATGTTTAGAATATAACAATGAAGATGAACAATACGACTACGCATAAGTGTTTAAACTATAAGTTTATCTAAACACTGATTTTAATTACCATTCCAAAAATGAAATGTTTAAAACGATATTTTATTAAGTTATAAATGAATTGTTATAAGTGACATGAGGAAGAATTTCAAATTTATTGACTTGTGTCTAAATAGCTTTTCAAGAAGACAAGTCAATTATATGTGAAAACTCTTACTTTTCGAATTAAAAATATTTATAAAATAGACTTAAAGCCTTCCTCTATCAACATTTAAGTAAAAATAAATGGTACGGAATTCCGCACAAACTGTCTTGCTCTATTTTTTAGAAATGGAGATATTTACTCAAAATTCGTAATATAATATACACTAGCAAGCCCTAGGTCAAATTGCGCTAAACATACGTAAACCATTTTTATTCGTGGTTTTAAATTTCATAATTTTACTTTTTAAGAATTAACGTCATCATTTGTATATTTGGATCAATACCCCAAGTCCCTAAGGGTCAACACTTCGTATTAAAATTTTGACTTCCATTTAAAATTTTCGTCATTTTACTAGGGGATATCTTATGGTTATTACATTGCTATTAAATTTCTCTTTTATAAATGTTGACCAATTAAATAGGTAGTTATAGACTATAAACTCTAAAATGAGAGAGATAGAATCGTTATAGCTGATTTTGAGAAAATCAAATTTTTCTCTTTTCAACCTTTAGTAAATTGCAATTAATTTTAGGGTTAGATAGACGGCTTGTCAAAATCACTTTTTAGGGTTCAGGGTTCGTGAAACGTTGACATCATCAACATCACGGCAAGATAATCTTTAAGGGTCGTAATACTCTACCTTCAAGTGTTGGCAAAGTTAAAAGAAATATATATTTGTGTATAGCTTGAAAACTTTTGGTATTATAAAAATACATTTCAAGTAAACGATGCTTATTATAAATAAATTTAAATGGATGCAATGGTAATTAATTTCATATCTCAAAGGCTTAGTGAGATAAATTAAAGAATAATATTTACGCATTAGACTGGGACCCTTAAAGTCATTTTGACGAACTGTTGAGATTAGCCATTTGGTTTTTAATATTAAACATAGCTTAGAAAAGAAATTTAATCAAAATCGTTAAAGCTGATTTTGATAAAATCGATTTTTTCTCTTTCCGCCCTTAAGGAAACTACTATAATTTTAGGGTTGTATATCCAATTCTAAAAATTCCTTGGTTTAAACTTATGGAGTCCCTATTTACCAAGTTTTAGCCAAATCGGTAAAATAGTTTAGGCTCCAGCCCGAGGTACAGACTGACAGACAGATGAACAGACGGCATTGCGAAAATTTTTTTTAGGGTTCGAGGGGTCTTGAGACGTTGACATCCATCAAATTCTCGAGTTCAACTTTTTTGACGATCACAAAACTGTAAGATAGCGAGAAAGTAAAAATATTGATATTGGGTCTCCAAGGGTCAACACTTCGTATTAAAATGTCGACATCCGGTTTAAAACTGTCAACATTTTACTAGGGGTTGCACATCTATGGTTATTGCATTGCAATTAAATTCCTCATTTATAAATTTTGACCAATAAAATAGGAAAATATTGATTATTAATAATAATAATAATATTTAGCACCGCGTCTTACTATCCGTTCGGGTTTTACGCTAAAGTACTAATTACACTATAGGGTTAGGAATTGCGAAGGTTGAATTTAGAGGAAGTGAACCCACACTTGCGTGGAGGGAAGTGGAAAACCATTTAGGGAAAACCACCCACAGTTCACCCGACCGAGATTTGAACTTCGATCTCCCCATCCTCAGCAGTCGAGCTCAACACGACTAGCGCGTTAGTTAACTACGCCACCGAGGCGGGTAATATTGACTATTGAATATAAAATGATAGAGATAGAAGATTGATGTACAAACATTTCTCCTAAGAGGTTGAAAGAAAGAGAACATACACTTTTGAGGGATTTACTCATTTCTTACTCCATGGCATTAGAGAATTATTTCGTTAAAACTTAAGTAGTATCTCTTTACAACTATAGCTCACAAAATTGTATTAATATATTGGCAAATATCTCAAAACTGTTGGTTTTATAAAAATATTTTTCATATAAAAGTTTTTTATTTCTTATATTACTACAATTTTGCAATGATTAGCTATTTATTATCTCAAATAATTGCGAAGATGCTGAAATTTCCGCTTTTGTAAAGTACCCTAGAAAATAATTTTCATTGGAAAAATGAAAATAGACAGTTGATTTATAATCTTAAGCAAAGTTTAGATACGAATTTTAATCAAACTCGTTAGATCTGACTTTGAGAAAATCAATTATTTCTCTTTTCGCTTTTCATTCTACCCCTATTATATTGAGGGTTAAAAAGACACACAGACAGACGGCATTGCAAATACCACTTTTTAGGGTTCGAGGGGTTGATATCCACCAACATTTCAGGTTAGATTTTCTTTACGGTTGCAATAATTTGACTATGGTCTTTTAAAAGTTAAAAAATATTTATATTTGCGTATATCTTGAAAGTTATTGGTTTTATAAAAATAAGTTGCGTGTAAAATATTTGTATTATAAATAGATATACATATTTACAATGATAAGTAATTTAATATTTTAAACAGTTTTGAAGATTTCTTTAAAAGTTAAAACTTACGCATCAGACTGGAGCCCTTAGTCATTTTGCCGAAATATTGATAGTATCCCTTTTGTTTAGAATACTTATAAATGTTTTGAAATGAAATTTAATAAAAAAAAACGCATGTTTATACCAGACAATAATTTATCTTGACCAAAATAAATTTGTTTTGATTTGAAAAGTGACAAAAAAAAACTTCCTTGATCTTCTTCCATTTCACCCTACCTTAACCTTGACGTGGTCCACATGACCGTACGTCATTGATATTCCCTTCTTCCTCCCTTATCAAAGATATTAGCGGCCATCCTTTAGTGTAGCTTCCTCTTTACTCTTTAAGACGTGGTTACGGCTCAGTTGTTGAGAACATAGGCTCTTGTGTCATCTTGACCCCTGCGCGACCGTTTGTGTTAGTGTACATTTTTGTTGTATATGTTTTTAATATTAAATTTATAGCTAATATTGTGTAACGAATATAAAATAAAGAGTGGATTCTTTCATTATTTAATTAATATTCTCCTGCTGACACAAATTATGATTAATGGGGTAGTGAAATTGATGTGGATGATAATATGGACCCTAAGGAAGAGATAGGCCTACATGATGATCGTGACTATCATACTGAGTCCAAACAAAATAATCATAGTGGTTATAGTGAAAATGATAGTCATTATCAAGATCCTTTCTGAGATGATGGTAGAACCAGCCAGGACTTCCGAGAAAACTGATATCATGGAAATTTTGGGACAAGAACACCGATCACACCATCCAAAAGTAACAACTTCTAATCCGCTTTGGTTGTTGCATAGTTTAAGGTTTTGCATTCGCAGTGGAATAGACTGACAATGACGGGGAGATTGAGGTTCAAATCTTGGCCACGTGTGCTGAGGGTGGTTTTTTCTAAATTGGTTTTCCACTCTATCTCCACGCAAATTCGGATACATTTCGTCTAAATATAACCTTCTCAATTCCTTAACATATTATCGTAATTTGTACATAATCGTATAGCCCGAACTGGTAGTAATACACGTTGCTAAAAAAAACTACCTCTGAAGTTTCAAGATAAGTTAACCGCTGTGAGAAATGCCCACCAAATTCAGGAAATAAGACCTACTGTAGCGTTTATTGAAATAACCACTACAAGAAAAGATTAAAACATCAACGAAGCACTGGTGAAGTAATACAAAGTGGACTTAC
>CABFWO010000801.1:226186-244296 GCA_902155825.1 Timema genevievae | reverse complement strand
CAATTCTCATTCACTCTTCACGTTTGCTTATTTCATTCTTGCATTCTGCCTTATCCCTTTATTGAAGGAAAGATTATAATTTTCGTTTTCAGACAAATTACCCTGAATGTTACTCCTCAGGATTAAATCAAAAATCCTCTCAGATGCTTTGAGCTCGAGGTTAATATTGATTGATGTCTTAGTCCCTTCATACAGTGCTATATTTTTTAAATATTAATTTATAGCCATTTTTATATGATCAAAAATTACCAAACAAATAATTACCATGTGATTTATAATACAGTATTTCAAATTTAAATGATCTTAAATCAATGAGCAAATGATTAATTGTAATTTTTATGTTATCACTTGATGTGGGACATTCTTTTTATTCACTAGTTATCACATTCGGGATAAAATAATTACTGTCTAACGGGAAAATGTAATCTTGGAGGCTCAAACCTCTTTTCAAAATTTAAATTGCGCGCGTGCTATTCCGCAACGACACTAATGCCATTTGGCTTCAATGTCTGAGCACTGAAACTCAAAAGTAGCCAGACCCGTATATCTTTGACAATTAATATACTAGATAAAAGAAAGTATTGGGCTGAGCTATTCCACATCTACAATAAACTACATGCCTATAACCAATACAAGAAAATCAAATATAACCAATAGAAAATTATTTCAGAAACAATTATAGAGGGCGCTTAGGGAAATATAGTTTATTAAGAAAAGGAGATCCGTAAAGGGATTTTTTTAAAAAAACTAGCAAACATTATGTTTGAATGAGCCTATTACCTACGAATCAGACTAATCAGACCTAAACGGTGTGCAGTAATTTTTTTCAAAGTAATATATTTCTCTAAACACATTTTTAAGGCGATCGAAGGCCCAAACCAAAATTTGTGTCAATAGCACAAAGCAGGGCCCAAATAGGAAATTAAATTCTCTATCCAACCATTTAAGTGATGACAGGCCTAGGCCTAGGCCAACAGATCTGAGCAATTTGACCAAAACTTGGGGAAGAACGGGATTTTTTTAAATGAAAATTATCCATTACACACTTTATTTAAGGCGCTCCATCAACCAAACCAGAATTTGTGTCAAGAGCACAAAGCGGGGCCCTGATAGTAAATTTAATAATATATCCAACCATATAAAAGTGCATAAGCCTATACCCTACAGATCTGAGCAATTTGATCAAAACTTGGGGAAGACCGGGATTTTTTTAATGAAAATCCTCCATTACACACTTTTTTAAGGCGCTCCAGTGCCCAAACCAGAATTTGTGTCAAGAACACAAGTTGTGCCGTGATTGACCCAATTATCCTCTATTCAACAATATATATTCGTGGCCTAGACCATATACAACTCCCAATTTAACCTAAGAAGGAATAAATATATAACTTTATTTTTAATTAAAATTATGTGTAAATCGCTCTTACGTCAAAATCATATTTTATGTTTATTTAACTGTCGAAAGTATAAGGGTTTATGATTACTTAAATGCTTGTGTATTTTTTAACTTCTTGTAAGTACTCCCTCATTTGTTGCACCCCTGATTCTACCTTCCTTTCCTATCCTTTATTCTTTTCATACAGTAGTCAACATCAAACTATAAATGCTTCACCCTGACAAATTCTCCCAAAAATATATTTCCTCTCATTCTACTTTCAAGAGACCTTTTCATCCCACGAGCTTCTCCTCCCCCCTCCCCCCAAAGCAATCCACATAAACTATAAATAGATACCTAATGCCTGTGGTATTATGACTCAGACCTCTGGCCCAGACTAAGGGCAGAACCTGTTACCCCCTCCGAAAGCGAGTCCATGCCAATTTTTCTGAAAAATCTGCTGTTGTGCTTGCGGGAATCACATGTCGTAGACAATCTGACTGACTCACGAATCTAACCCACTTTCATAACTAAAGCAATCTAAAAAAACTGTCGCGAGCTCTTGCCAGCGATAATAACAAGTTGTATTATATCCATCACAATTACAATTTAACACTTTTCACTTTTAAAACTAATAACATCCAATTACTTTATATTTATTTAGAAAGATTTTCATTACTGTTCTAGTACATTTCATGATATCTATTTAAATAATATATCCAAAACGGTTTTGTGTTCGACACCCTACTCTACAAATCTTCCTAGTGGTCGGTGAACTTTATAACAAACTTACTTAAATATAAATGTAAACTAATTATTAATTTCAAAAACTATTTCTTTTATTTCTTCTTGGCTGCTTTTCCAAACCCACATAGTCAGGCACGCAATCTAATTGTCAATCTGATAATAGTCTTTTTGGCTTGTAATATCAGGCTTCATATCCAGGCTAGGTGTAGATCTACTTAAGGGGTATGTATGCTTTTCTGGCTTCGTATTAAAATATAACTGCTCTGTACTGGGTAACTTAAATATTTCCATAATCATATTCATCCAAGTGTGCTATTTTCTTTTCTCTTTATATTAGTCCACTCCATGTCAAAACTTATTCAAATTCATTCCCCTTCCCCAGGATTCATTAATTTGACATTTTTATCAAGAAATTTCTCATCTTTATCTAAACCCAACCAGTTTTATATATATATATATATATAAGTAAGTAGAGTAATGACGTTAATAGGATATTGGTGTGGATTTTAAAGGTAATATTATAATTTAAAGTTCCAAAACGTAACTTGATTGATTTTTAACAACTTAGTTTGTCTTCCATATAGCTTTGAGTATGAAACACGCTGGCTTGTGTACTGGGCGAGGTCACAATCTCCGCCAATCAGATGTATTTCTCCATATTTATTCCATTTACATTGGAATGAACTGTCTGTCTTTAGATATGACATGATATAAAGACTAATTAAGGTATTCGTCAAAGTGTTGATTACCTACCTTCCTTTTAATAAACCTTTATTACTATAATATTACTAGGCCTAGTTTACATGTAATTTCTTGTAAAAAAATGACCTAACTCTGAACTAAAACAAGTTTCACAAATAAAACCAAAGTAAATTCAATGTCTTTATCGTCTTTACATAATCATATAAAACTGGTTGCAAAGGCTCTACATTTCAACTAAATTAAACAGCTTATTGAACTTTTCCACAACCTAAACCTTTATTCTAGAGGAAAACAAATAATGCCAGAAATTTGGAGTTATCTTTAAAGTGGAATGTACGTTTTAGATAGCGCCATGCCAAACGAGCAAACCTGGTGGCAATTACACCCATAGGTGCCTGCAACAAATCTACATAGGTGGGGTAAACGCCACCATGTGTGATCGTGTGGCAGCCTCAATTATAGAAGTTATGGTACCTTAAAATGACTGGTACTTATAGCTAATTTTTGAGATAAATAGACATTCAAGGGCTATTTATTAAAAATGTTCAGAATTCCCATAATTGACACCTATCCATGGTCGTTTAAATCACTTGTTGTTATACAATTAATATTAACTGCCAATGATTGGAATAATAGCAATACAATTAAAATAATTGCCAATAATTCGAATATATTTTTTAATCGTTTTAATAGTTAATATTTTAAATTTTTTCATATATTAAAAATAATAGCTTAGGCTTCTTTCAATCTTCCTGAATGAACTAACTAGCTAATTTATTTATTAACTTATTGCCTTGTTTACATAATTCATATTCATTTTTGCTACTGCCATCTCTTATCTTAACTCATAACGTGCTTTGTTTATTTATTTATGTAGGGTGTGCTCTCTAAAGGTTAAAATTCTAAACTAATGGTTCTAATTTCAAAGTTTGATGTTGTCACCTTGCGCATTGCTTATTTTACCCTAGATAAACATTTATGTGGTTGTGGAAAAGTTCAGTAAGCTGTAACTAACATTGTATTGTAATCTGTGGTATTGAGGGTGTAGTTGTAATAATATACTATAAACATTTTAATTACATTTAGTTATACTGTTTAGGCGTCAAACAATTTATAAACATCAATATTATTTGAATATCCATGACATGGCCACCTCAGGTCAAGTCCACCTGAAATTTCATAGTTCTTGGCTAAAAGGTTTTGGTGTGAATTTATGTTACTGTTGGTTTGAATGCAATACATTTATTTTCTTTGCTACTATTTGATAGTAAAATTCAGTTTTATAAAGATTCACCTTCTTTGTTGGTTTTATAGTCTGGAATAATACCGTTTATTACACTAGGCCAGGTATTATGGAATCATTTACTTCATTTAGTAAGAATATATGTAGGTCTATATTATATATATTATTATTATTATATACATAAGAAGACGACAAATCGAATAGTACCAGGTTTGATAAAGTTTGATAATTTTGAATAATTATACAACTAAAACAAATCTCAATTGAATCACAATAGAAATGTATGTACACATAAAATATTGACTACCACTTTTGTTTGTTTCTTTTTTCTTTTTGCATTATAATGTTGACCCATGATCTTTTATTGTGTACTATTTCATTATTTTCCCCAGAAATTAAATGATTAAATTGTTTATTTGATCAACATCATCAGAAATTTTAATTTATTTGTACATTAAAGGCTAGGTTTTAGTTGGTTTGGGTATAAATCATAATAATTTTTACAAATTATGTAATGTTTTAAAGTTAGGTCTGTATCATAAATTCACGATACATATTTTAAACAGAAGTTTGGGACATTATAAATGTGACGTTATCCAGTCGCCATGGCATTTGTCATCGAATAGTATCCGATTAAGTCTAATCAATTTTTTGATATAATTTTGTTTATGGCTAAATTGTACATTATCTTTGGTGGATATCAATGAATTCTTCGAAAACATGCTTCTCAAAAACTGGGAATTGTATTTAATTTATTATTTGGTGGGTGTATTTTTTTAAAAGTTTTTTATAGTACTAATTCATCCGTTATTTAATTCTGTTTGTAAATATAGTTACAAACTATTGACTTTTGGTTAGAAAAGTAATAAAGTAGGTTAAAGTTGAGAAGTAAAAAAATAGCGCCCCATGAATTCTATTGCGTCACACTCATAAGAGGATGGATTGTTGAACATTGGAAGACCAGGTCTCGGCTGTAATGAAAAGATTAATTCTCATATTATATTTCATGAAATGACCTTTTTGCTAGTAAGTCTTAAGAATAAATTAGTTTTAGTAAATGTTAAGTTATGAAATGTTTAGAGAACACATTAAGCCTATTATATATCCCTGCAAAGGAACCCTCTTGCTTCTCCATAAATCTCCAACCAATCCTCCCAGCTCCCCCTTCTTCCCGTACAGCCCAAGTAGCACTCCCAGTGTTCAAACTCACGAGCTGCCACTGGAACTATCTTTACTCTAATGTATTAATTTTATTCCTCAGTACACACAAGTTAAATAGAAAAGGAAGTTTGTACCAAATTTTAAGCCGACAAATCTGAGCAATTATTTATCAAAAATTATGATGTTTAGAAGGTAAAAATAATCAAAAAACTATTACCTTCTAATTCATCGAAATTATATTACCTTTTTCTATATTTCATTTAGCCTAGTACATTTATTATTGTCTTGTATTTATAGTCGTAGAATGGAATTGCCTGCATAACCTTTACTATTTACAAACTTTTGATCAAGGATTATCTTGTGATTTACCCTGGTTTCTGTTGAAAACTATCCTACTGAGCTGCCACTCGAGTATGCTAATATAAACTAACAAATATTATAAACTGAATTAAACCATTTACTCGAACTGTTTAGTGATATTAATTTACACTCTGATGCATAATTTTATCAACAAATAATCTAACTTATTTTATTCGTTTAGTTACTCTATTAAGCAATTTATTTGATGATATAACTTGTTTTAAAGAACACACACTTTTATACACGGCACCTTTTTAGGCCAATGTAAACTATAAAATAAATAAACAAGTGTAGCAGTGACTAATGAGGTGTAGACTAAAATTCTGTCCTACCTTAGTTGATAGCAGGGGTGTTGGAACTGAGGCTTCCTTCCCCCTCCCCTAAAATAATTAAATTGCCCCTCCCTGAATTTATTCTATCTGGATACAGGGTTCTGTAAAAATTCATAAATGAGGAATAGTCAAAAGTATCTCAAAATAGCTACAAATAGAACAAATTGAACAAAGTCATTATGAATTTAATTTTTACTCAGCAGTTTTTGTAAGGGTTTTACCGAACTCAGATGAGTTGTTCCGCTTTTCGTGTGAACCGTATTTAAGGTAGAATATGTGATGGGCGTTCAGAAATAGCTACATTTGAGCAATCAATTTAGATCACGAGCTAGCATATAACGCAGCCGGCCATTTTTCATGCGGGAGGACTTTATCCCGCTAATAGTAGCCTACAATGACAATTGTACGAATGTGGATATCATGATGGATTGAATAATTACGATTACAGCCGCATCTAAATATAATACTCTTTAAATATAAAAATTACACATTAACACGGGAATATAACCCTGGACCCCTTTGTCCTAGTACGCGAATGCTTTTAGCACCGATATATCCAAGAGTCATCCCGTTCATGACGTTATTCTTCACTCATATTTTAAGGCACTCTTTGATGGACGTACGTCAATATTCAGCTACATATGAGCAAGCAAATAAGATCGTGAGATAGATAGTAACGTAGTCATCTTCTCCTCAGTTGTCTTAGCCTTAGTGCGCCAAAGCTCCCGGGTTCAATTCCCGTGTCAAGGTGTCATTTTTTTCACTTTAAAGAATCTTATATTTAGATGTGTCTTTAATATAAGTATAAATTATCGTAGATTGAATATTTATTCCATCAATATATATAGTAACCTATGCGCTACTATAGTATATTGTTTTAATTTAATTCAAAATGTTGCTAAAAAGGATATCAATATCCAAGCATTATATAAATATTTTGTTTTTGGCAAAGTATACATTGCTCAAATAATCTAAAATAGATAAAATTTAAATTTTACCAAGGCTATTTAGTTTTTCTTAGGGACTTTCTGTATTTAAAAACTAATCTTGATTTTAATTAAATGTTGAACAAGATCACCAAAACACTTGTTTCAAGATCTTGTCCTTAACTATATTGCCATTTCTATAGAATTATTTATAATTGAGAGTGGATAAACTTAAATGAATATATTCCTTGCCACTTTTTTTTTAACATACCTGTTCATTCCAACTTTGTAATATTACTGTGCACTAATTTAAAATGTAATACATTGTGTGTAGGTTTCTCAAGATATTCTTTGTGAGCTATTAATTTCTTTTATCTTCATTGCCACGACATGGAGAAAAAGGCATTCACTGTGAAGATTGAACCAGAAAAAAGCTTGGAATATAACCTTAATCAAGAAGTTAATTTAGAAATTAAGGTATGAAATGGTCAAAGTTGAATCAAGTTTAAATACATTAATCTTAAAATTTATCTATTGGATTCAACCCTGAGTACTAGCACATGTCTACACTATTCACATGTTTACAGTACTGTTGCATAGATTAGTAGGGTCAAATTGAGATTAAGTCTACCTGCATCTTTGTGGAGGGAAATTTAGAAACTATCTAGAAAATATAACTTAGAAACATCTAGCCAGAATTAAAAACCTGACCTCATAATTGACCAGCCAGACAAAACACTCCTTTGCTTGCCCGCTAATGGGATTAATAAGAATAACTGTGTAAAAACATACGTGGGTGTTTAATAGTTCATTTTATCTTTAACTGCAAATTATTTGAAGAGAAATGCAAACTAAATGTCAAGCTTATCTAGCCTATATTGCCAGTTAAAGAGTTAAGGATTTGAATTTCGTCTAGGGTATTGAGAATGTTATTTCATAATTGATTTTACTCTCTCTCCTTCCCCTCAAATACAGGTTCATTTTAAAATTTATAAATCGATTCAAAGATTATCTCTCTCCCAAAAATGAAATTAAAATTTATATATTGGGGATGGGTAGTAAACACATACATCTTAACCATGAAATACAAAAGTTTTTTAATTTTAATTTTAGATATTTGGAGATCCAAATTGTTTTAAAATTTTCTATGGATGATTCTGAGGATGTACCCCGGCATCCAGAATCTTAGTCAAACAACAAATTAGTTAATAATTGTATAAGTTAATATTCACAAAAATTACTTTATTGTTTTGCACACTCTTTGTTTCAACTAAGTCTTAATTTAAGATATTTCAAACTAACGGATTTTAAAAAATAATTCTTTTTGCATGTTTGATTTTAATAACTTTGTCCTGAAGCTTGCTTCTTTAAACTTTCTAGACTGAACTTGATACTCCAATAAAATCAGAGGTAGTTTTGAAAGAAGAAATATATGACTTCGAGCAGCTTGAATATGAACCAGATTCAATATTATTTCCTTCTATTAGAGAAGAACTTGACGTAAGTTACTTTAGTGTGCATAAGAATGAAAATCGATTTGGTATTTGGTATAGTTTTATATTGAGAAACATTGATTTTAGATTTACAATCCAGGTGAAAGTTAATTGAAATTTATAAAATATACCTGAATAATTTTCTAAGATTGATTATTTTTGTCATTAATTTTTGTTGAAAGCAAAATAATGTTGGATGTTTCCAATGTTTCTTAAATCCAAAATTATAATCTGATACTTTCCTTTTACTTAAGAAAATCTAGTATTACTCTATTGGATAAAGCAGAAAAACAGGGAAACCTGTAAATGCCAGGGAATACATTTATTTCTAGGATAGGCATGAAATTTCATGGGAAACCTTAAACAATATAGGAATTTAACTAAAAATTGTGGAAACTAATTATTCTGCTTGAGAGATTAGATTAATTTCGCGCCAAGACATTAAAAGAAAATTGAGAGGTTTTGGTTAATAATGTTAAAACACATTTTTGTCTAGAATTATGTCATAATATTGTAGCATTTTGCTACAAGCATAGGAGAGTCGAGTCAGGAAAATATATAACTTACCCCGTTTCACCGTCCCTGTGTCTTGGACTACGAGTCGGAGAGAAGAACAACACAACAGAGCTTAAGACTAGCCGCTGCCTTCAAGGTTCGAACCGCGCCCACTAGATTGCGCTTCATAACCAAATACGGTCCAAAGAGCTTAAACTGTGGAGAGGTTGTTCTTCAACAATCTAGAAGATTCCAGTTGTTTGGAGTGTATTGTAGAAGTTACTGTTGTCACGCGCATTCCTCCCCTTTGTGATCCATATGTTTTTCCCCACCATGTATCCTGTTCTCCAATGTTCTCTGGATTTGTATATACAGTGCTGGCGGGGCTGCTTGTCGGCACTCTTGGACTTAGCTTGGATGGAGGAATAAGAAGCCAAGGCTTCAGATAGTTAAAATGTAAAAGAAAAATTCTTTTTCGACTTAGTATTATTAAATAATTATTAATTTAGCAATGGGGAATTTATGATGCAAGTAGATTTTAGATCGATATTGGACTTTGGGTCAATTAATATATGGGTATCTAAACTTGATTTGTTTTTATGGATATCGATAATTGATTCATTTTTATGAGTATCGATTAGTTTTGAGGAGATAACTTTTGATCTGATTATGATACGGATGAAACTATATTATGAGGGCCAATATTAGTAATTTGTTGTCTAAGTTCTCTTTAACGAACGTTGGTTTTGTCGTTTATAAATATAACAAAACAGATTTCACTTATAGCTAAATTTTTATTCTTGATAAAGTCTATTGACCTTATGTTTGTGCAATTTAGTTAGGATTTAGTGTATAATGGGAAAATGTATAGAAGACTTAGAAAAGTCGAGGGAAATTGAAGAAATTATCTTTGTGAAATGTGAAGATAGATTTTATAATAGACATTTTTTACGAGGGTCACTTAGCCTTCTAGTTGGTTTCGTGCGTAAAGGAAATATTTAATTATTTTTGTTCTTTTCTGATGTAATAATTTCGAGTTTATATAGGCATTCAATCTAGATATTTGTATAACATTAATTATCCTAAATCTTATAGAACTCTATTCGTTTGCCAACTCGGCTATCATTGTAAATGTTTAATATCCCTTTATATTGTTCAAACATATCTATACTTATATATTTACCTATGCTATTTATCAATAAATATCAACAAAACGACTTCAAGTTTACTTTAATGTTTGGAATAAAAATAATACCCTCAGGTCATATGTGTGTTTTCATTATCTCTTTCTTTGTGGGTACATGTACTTTAATTTTCTTTGAGGACGACCGTCAATATATCATTTCCGCAACTGGTGTGAGTTGCGTGTTCTGAGTTTCCTATGTTGATTCTCAGGCATTCAAAACAAGAACTCCAGCCGCTCACTCCTGTTGCCCCTTTGTCTGCCCCCTTGTTATTAGTTATTTGGACCTTCCATTGTGGTTTACATTTGCTAGGATGGTTCAATATGATATGATTGTACTCTGTTGATGTTTTATACCCCTCTAAATTTACACATGACCACAAATAATTAGTAATATATAGATAGACCTACTCAAATCTTTATACTTAGTAAATGCTTGTATTTTTTAAATGTTTAATGGAAATATTGTCATTTATTAAGGATAGTTTGAAAAAGGTTAAATAGGGGAAAATTTTATAAACCTGGAAATTTCAGATCATTTTACAATACAAGTTTTGTATCTTCTTGGTGAATCCAAATTTTAGAAAATATATTTATTGTATGAGTTTAACTTTCTCACACTGTTGTGCTTTCCCCCCTCAATTCTAAATTTGTTTAAATTATTTTTAATTTGTTATAAAAAAATTAAAGTAGGAACTAAATTTTAATATTTCGTAATATAATGTGAATTTTAATTCACTGTAGTAAGATTACATTAGTGGTCTGGTTGTTAGGGCAATCCAGTTTTAGTTTGGACCACAACTTTAATAAACAGTACAAGAGCTAAAACATATTTCGAATACCAAATTTTTTTAAATTAGAACATCATTTTTTTATTTCGTATTCCTTTTATGTAAGGAATCAAAATATATTAAGCAAATGAAATGATAAAATTTATTGATGTTAATGTATTTCGAATTAATTCATTACATTATCGTAAAATAAGTACTGATCTGAGAGTTTTATTTAACAGATTGATTTGAAATCTTCAATAAAAATACTTGGAAGTCTCTCCGATAGTAACCAAGATTATGAATCAGAAAAATTTCAACCTCTCATTATACCAGTAATGAAGGTAAGTGTTGTCTGCATGCATTAATTTCTGAATATAATTGGTTTGATCTTTAAAAATTTGAAGCAATAAATTATGTTCTGTTCCTAAGTAGATAGCCAACATACTGATGTTGATTTTTTCAATTCAATTAGTTCTCATTATATTGTAATGTTAATTTTGTAAACCCAACTTTAATCAATATCAATAACTTTTGATTTAAATTGTATTTTATAAAATAAATAGTATTTTATGTATGACTTTATTCTAATTATTAAAAAAGTTAGTATTTTAAAAATGTGTTTCTAAAGTATATTACCATATTGCATCTTATTTGAAAACTTTTAGATGAAAAGGATTAGTTTTACAACACCGTTCAAGATTTTGGCAGATTGCAATTGAAAATGACTCTTTAGTCAGTATAATGTTATTATTTACAATTTTAATAAAATCTAGTGGGCTTTCCTTTAATTCCTAATTAATTATTTGATTAAAAGGCCTGTGTATGTATTCAAGTTTTGTACTAGTTTTAAAAATAGAATGATCAAATATTCTCTTTGAGCTGATGAATACAAAGTTAAGATTACCAAGCATTAACAGTTATTTGGTCCTTTGTCTCTTTAAATCTCAACTTTGTTGCACTCCGGCGTGAGCATGGTCTACTGGTGAACAGTGTTTGAGATGTTTGGGTGGGATATCCTTGTCAGAAACAAGTGAGTCCAAACGAGCTGAAAATAAAGTCCTAGAATCCTGCGGGCGCCCTTGTACAGGTTATTTTACTCTAGGCCCACTCTTTCATTTAAATTTGAATATCTATAAGCTAGATATTCATCATCTTGTTTATTAATTTTATCACTTTACAATTGGTTATGGTAAATTTTTTCTTCTAGGCATTACAAAGCAACTTTGAATGTTCAAATTTTACTGAACAATTTGGATCCTCGCAAGTAAAGGTTAAATTAGAGATGACATCATCTGCTAAACCTAAACGAAAAAGAGCTACATGTAAAGAAGAAGGATGCTCTACATATGCTTTGAAAGGGGGTAGATGTTTCAAACATGGCGGAACCAGGAACAAATGTAAAGAAGAAGGATGCTGTAAATATGCTAAGAAGGGAGGTAAATGTATTAAACATGGAGGTATCCAGAATAAGTATACATGTAAAGAAGAAGGCTGTTTTAATAATGCTGTGAAAGCGGGTAAATGTATCAAACATGGAGGAATACAGACTAAATATATATGTATAGAGGAAGGTTGTTTAAAAAAGACTTTGAAAGGAGTTAAATGTTATAAACATGGAGGAATTCAAACTACCTATACATGTATTGAAGAAGGTTGTTCAAGAAAGGCTTTGAAAGGAGGTAAATGCTATAAACATGGTGGATCTAAGAATAAATGTAAAGCAGAAGCATGTTATAAATACGCTCTCAAAGGTGGCAAATGTGTAAAACATGGAGGCGCACAGAGTAAGTGTAAAGTAGGAGGTTGTTTTAAAAATGCTGTGAAAGAAGGTAGATGTATTAAACATGGTGGAACTCAGATGAAATGTACATGTAAAATAGAAGGTTGTTTTAAATATGCACTCAAAGGAGGTAAATGTTTTAAACATGGAGGAATCCCAAGTACGTATACATGTATAGAAGAAGGTTGTTCAATAAAGTCTTTGAAAGGAGGTAAATGTTATAAACATGGAGGATCTAAGAATAAATGTAAGGAAGAAGGATGTTGTAAATATGCTAGTATGGGAGGTAAATGTAGGAAACACGCAGGAACAAAAAATATGTATACATGTACAAAAGAAGGTATTTAATATATATATATATATAAATAAAAGAGGGATGTCTTGAGCTATTTCAGGGGAACGTAAATGTATTAATTTAGGAGCCGAACCATGATAAAATTCAAAAAGAAGAATGTTGTAAACATGTTCGGAAGGGTGGTAAATGTAAAAAAATTGAGACGCATGGAATGAGTTGACTTTAAAGTAAGAAGGATATTTTTATTTGCTGTGTAAGAGAGACCAATATTGTAAACATACAGAAACCTTGAATAATTATACATGTAAAGAAAATTAATATTATAAATTTTTTATCAAATCAAATAAAGGTAGTAAAACTGGAGGAACTCCATTTTATAGATACATGTTAAGAAGAAGGATCCAGTTTATTTTCTCAGCGCTATATTGTATGTTTAAAATCTTTCCTAAATATTCTTGCAGAAGACCAAAATATTCTAAACTATAAATTTATTAGAAGTCTGTATAATTTTATTTGACTATGTCGAAATAGCTCCATAATATTTATTTTTGTTTCAGGAACCCTTTTTGAAATGTTAGTTTTTAGTAAGATCAATTTTTATTTTAATCAAGGCAAGTTTTTAAGGTGGAATAAAAGTATATAATTTGTTTACAATAAAATGTGGGTCAACATGTCTTGGGGACTGTCTTAGAACATTCCCTAAACAAGACAAAATCTTGGGAAAGATTATCATTAATGTATTCACATTGAGACATGTCTTACAAGTCTGTTCACTTAAATAGTATTACCTAGATATAACAAGAACTAAGGGAAGAATTGTTTTCAACCTTAGGCACATCTACAGGTTTGTGGACTGACCCTAAAAAATTATCTAGATAAGAAAATACTCATTTTTATAATCATTAACGTACTGATATTAGTTTAGAATCTCTCAAAGGATTTAAATTTAAGATTTGAGACAAAACTGATGATATAACTTTGAAAGACTTGATCGCAGACAATTGATAAGTGATGCATACCTTAAAATGGGGTCGTTTTCTAAAACATTTCTGAAATCTCCCTATTTTACAGTATGTATCACTTCTCTTTCATTTTACAAAAACAGTTCTATTGACAAGTAAATGATCAAACTACTACAATTTACTATCATTGTCCAGTAGAGAAATAGCACAGATTTGTGTCAAGAATAATATTTCTTTGTATACTATCTTGGTAAGTTTTTATAGTTGTTTTTCATGTTTAGCCTTAATAAATGTCAAACATTATTTAAAACACTAAGGATGCTATAATTTGTTTTATAGTATGATGTCATATTCTGAAAATTGAAAAATGACACCTGGACACGAATATGATATCTGGATGGAGTAATTCCCACTAATAAGCAAAAATAATAGCTCTGGATATTAATTCTTATAGTATGATGGTTTGAATTGTTGTATTGAATTTAATTTCTACTAAGTAAAATAGTTTGTACTTTAAATTTGTGTTAACGGTATCGATATGGATAATATGTTTGGTGCCTTTTTGTAACATGCTCATTATGATAACTAGCCAAAGTACCGATACCCGTCCCATGTATTTAACTTTTGAATACAGAATGACGATATCTAAGCCAATCACAAGATTTCCGCCTAATTGGAGTGAGCTGTTCTGCTGAAGTTCAACTTATCTCTACTTTATCCGCTCTGCCTGAGATATTTGGGACAGGAGAACCAATCAATTCTCAGGGCAACCAATCTCAAATCAGTGCACGTGCACATTTCACAACGCATGCGCTACAGCCAGAAGCAAGCAGACAGCATCGTTGGCCTTTTTTTTTTGTGGAGATTTGAAATAGCCCGTTAATGTAAAGCGTGTGTATCGATGTATTGGATTATGCCACTACACAGCGTTATAATTTGAAAACATGTGTAAAATATGTGTATATTCAGCTATTTTAAGAGAGTGTAGCAATGCTTCATGGGTCAAAATATAGCGTGTGAGCTGCTGCGCCACTCAAGCAGATTCTGTTTCTATTTTTGGCAAACGTGTGAATCAAACTTTAGTTTCGATAGTCTTACGATTTCATGTTTCAAGTTTTTAACTGAAATTAAATTTGGCACACAAAAAGAGTAAATCAAATTGTATTAAATTTAAATATTATATCATGTGCGTAACATTTCAGTGTTTATTTACGTAATATTTTTCGTACACTGCTTTTCTTTTGTAAAAGTGAAAACAAAGCTTATGAAAATCTTCAAACCTAAGTTGAGCAGTGGAAGAGGAACTAAAGGTCGTTGATGAGGGGTGGGGGGGATTTCATCTTTGAAAAAATGTCCTCCCAACCTGACTGGAATAGATCCTCCCTCCCTTTAAACTTGCCCCCCTCCTCACGATTTATTTAGCTCCTATCTTATATAGGCTACTATAATTATTTGAAGGCCGCTTGCCTGGAATAAACTTGCTTTCCTTAGATTTATTTCACTCTTCTCTGTTATTCTAAAATATAAAGCCCCTTGACTGAAATAAATTTGCTCCTATTTAAATTCATTTTGCACCCCGCTGATATTTGTATATATGAAGCTGAAAAATGACCGTGCATCAAACCTCAAATAGCTTTTAGAGGCATCCAATATTCAGAGATTTGCTGGAATAGGCTCATTAAAAATAAATTTCAAAAGCCTTTTGGGATTCCTTGATGAATAATTATATAAAATCACCATGCCTAATAATTAGATAATGTATGCTGCAAAAAATTATAAGCTTATACACAACAACCAAAAGAACAAGGTTAAAACTCCATAAATACTTCATACTAAAAACAAAAACACTCTCTAGCTACTACAGTTAAATTAGCCCCTCATTCCCCACCCCCTACCCTACTTCACCCGTATATACTCTAAAATGGTGGTAAAAATGCTTGCCAAATACATGATGATACATGTGCCTAGAATGCATAAATATAATCAAATATATGTTTAATTATTGCATAGTTTAAAGCTTGTTATTTATACAATTATTTCACATATATTATTTGCTTTTATTTTATTTTACTTGAGCTATACTATCCTAAAAAATAATCATTGTAATCTTGATTCTTGAATATTTGTTCAACAGTTGGCACACTGTTTTGCTTGAGATAAGTATTCAGCAAGCCCTGGGTTGTAAACACCCTAGTTCATTGGCTAATGTTTGATCGTGAGGAGCAAGGGGGAGTGTTGCAATCCCATATACATTGGTCAAGGTCATTAGACCTTCTCTAGCTTTGCTTGCTGTTTTCAAGCAGCAGGTCCTGAGCTTCATAAGCTGGATAAATATACCCTTTTTGGAGGAATAATTACTTAAAACACAATATTCTTGAGTTATGAACAAATATTAGTTTACAAATTAATACTATATAGATACATTATACATCTATATTTATTCACAATTTAAACGTTACTATTTACACAGTTTGCACACACAACTTTGAATTTAGAAACTAGTCCATATAATTATGGGTATGCGGCACAGGACTAGCATACCCAGAGAATACGCCACTGCTCAAAAGAGATTTAATTTTGAAAGATTTTCCAGGCAAGGATTCTAGAGTCAATCAATTTACAAACATATTTTGAATGAAGACCACTTCAAATAGTATATATAATAGGAATCTATTTATAAGTGAAAACCACTCCAAAATAGCTTCAAAAGACATTGAAGATTTTAAAAATCTAGAAAACAACCTCTGAATATCTTCTAGAAGAATCTAGTTTTCAAACTTTTTTATGAGAGGACTATAGCTTCTTGAGATATATAATTTTCAAGTATTTGCTGAAGAAGGACATTTCAAATTTCAAAATATTCCTGGAGGTGAACTCCAAATACTTTTATGTCAGTATGAGTTAAAAAAAAAGGCCAAAAACAACTTTAAAATAGCTTCTAGGGGAATCCCAATTTCAAAAGCTTTATTGGGGAGGACAGTTCTAAATAACCTATAGAAGAGTCTCATTTTCAAATTAATTGCAAATGAGGGCCACTCAAAATATTTTCTAAATATTTGACATGGGAAGGTACCCAAGTCTCCCTTTGGCCATGGTATCAAAACCCCTCAAAACACATTTTTTATAATCGATTCCCTAAACAAACAAGATTACTTCACCACTGAGGTTGAGTAGTACAATAATAGGAGGCCCGTGATTTGCCCCTGGTACCGGACGCCCAATTTGGGCACCTGGTGGGCCTGCCCCTCCATAATTTACAATTGAAAAATTAATAAGACGTGATAATAGAAAAAAGTAAAAACATTTTCAATGAATGAGTTAAAAATAATGTAACACAGGGCGCACGTGACCTAGGAGGGTTGTGGGCCCATTCACATGTACCACAAGTTATTTTGGTGATGTTGGGGTATGTCGCTGGTTAAATAAAAATTATAATACGGATCAACCAAGGTTTTGATTTTTTTAAATGAAAACACATACACTGGTATAATTAAATTAATAACCAAACAAGTTACTAAATAAAATAAAAAGAGTCTTAATCAAATATGTTAGTTAATAAACTAATAAGAATACGTAAAATAAAATAAAATTAACAAATTTACATAATAAATCAAATATTTAAAAGTCACAAAAATATACATTATTAAAACAGTTCACAATAACAATAAATACCTACGTCACCCGTTCACTTAAGCCACCACTTGTCCCACACATGACACACCACGCTACACGAACACATCAAAGTGTTCACTGAACACGCTGGCTGGGAGCTAAGAACTGACCACACCTGGCTTATTGCTAACCGTGTTTAAATAGGGGTAGTCACAGCTAAGGGTCTGGAATCCTCCATTTATATAATACTAGGCTAGATTCCCTACCTCTCCCCTCCCCCGGTCCCTTCTAATCCCCAAACCAAGTGAGACTGGTACTGCATAGCTGTTGTAGCCCCTTTTTATCTCCCAGGACCAAAAGGAGGCTATATAAGTTACTTAACAACAATAAAAAAAAATACAAAGCGCTGGCAGGACAATGATATTAGAATATATTATACAATTATATATTCTCCTATGTTTCAATGCCACCCAAAGAGTATCCTTGCAAAAAAAAATTGAAAAATATAAATAACACGGGGTTTACAGGAAGACAAAGGTTGATATTTAATAGAAGAGAGAATGGTGATGTAGTTTGATTATTTGTTTAGTAAATCTAAAGCAGTAACAAAATTTGTTGATGAGGTGCAAATATATTTTATATATATATATATATATATATATATATATATA
>CABFWO010000801.1:96683-223438 GCA_902155825.1 Timema genevievae | reverse complement strand
TATATATATATATAAGCTTAAAAATATTCAACAATTATAAATCTCAAAAACTTTACAATATATAAAATTATAAATTTTACTGAGTGAAAGACTAGAATGTTCATATATTTTAGTGATGGCTCCCGTCACGTCTCCACTAATAAAAAAGAAGACAAAAACCAATTTTTGTCTCGCTAAGGATAAGGAATTATTTACAAAAAAATATAATAATATTTCTAACCCCAAGGGACCTTTAATGAATGCAAAATTATTTATTTAATAATTCTCTTACCCAGAAGGTCTTAATAAAAGGTTCAACATGTAAAGAAATATCATTAATGAGTCAATACAATTTAAGGTGATATCAAAGATTGATTCACATCAGTGATTATAAATAATAGTTCTTTCGTTTGAAGATCTTACATTTAGTCACGCTCAAAAAAATAAATCATTTTGACTAGAAATATTTATCTCCCATCCTAATTGTTTACTTTTGTACTACTAAGAAATTAAAGACTTGAAATTCACTAAACTAATAAAAAGTATAATATATTATATACTTTCATAACAAGGACTCTAAATCATTTTCTATACAACTATAAATAGTCAAGGACTTTAAATTATTAAGTTTATTATGCAAGAAAGCTAAAACTTCAAAATAATTCAAGATAACTTCCAAGACAAGATATTCTAAATACTTATTTCAAATACTAATATTCAGGATAATTTCCAAGATAAAATATTCTAAATTACTTATTTAAATATCCTGTATCGGAAGAACTACGATTTTAAATAATCCTATGCTTGTTTCCAGACAAAACATGAAACAATATAATTATTTTTATGACAATCATGATTATAATTTTAATTTTTAAAAAATGATTACTAGACCAAAAAAAATTTTAGAGTTTAGGTTGCCAAAACAATCATTTTAGATTCTTATTTTAACAAGACGATGAAGCGTCCTTTACGAATATACCACCAAGAGGGAAGTTTCCTTCAACCTCCTGGTCATATATATCGGATACCAATTTAATCAGGGGTATCAGGCGGAAGGGATTTTGTATGTGACAAGACTGTGGTAGAATGTACTGGATCTTTGTGGAAGAGGGTCTAAGCTTCGAGCACCAGGCACGCTAGCGGCATTGGCTACAACTTGAAGGCGGCTTACTCAGTCCTATCGTGTTCTTAGTTGAGACGACACGTATGCATGGTTGTGGGGCGTGGTCGATAGCTATTTTGAAGTGAACACGGTGAAATGGCACATGGTGAGTCTCAAATATTATCTCATTATTTAATTATGGAATATTATTTGAAGTAATTTGTTACTGTCTTGTAGGAACTCAACATTGTAGCTATGATAAGACACTACACTGCTAATAAGAAAGGAGATAGAGAGAACAAAGAACGCAGTTAGGGTAGACAATGAGAAGCGTGCTGGTCCCACTATCAGACACAAATCTCGTTACAATAATTATTCAATTATTGTTCCACTGTGGTCAACGAACATATTTAAAAAAATTGTTTGCATGAGTAAGTATTTTTCCACACACACACACTGATAAGAATATCTCAGCCCATGAACGTTTTAAAATTACAAAGTTTGTTGCGTTTGTGGATTTATGTTGAACTCTTCTAGCACCTTAAATACCGATGCTTCAAATTGTAGGCCTAACACACTCAGGCATTTACAGTGATTCCCATATCTGATTATAGGTGAATTCACACGTACACTGACATTTGAAAGAAGTACAGCTAGTCCGCACCTCTTAGTGGTGCAGCTGTCCACACGCTCACGGAACGTCGGGAATATCTGTTTACCCATGATGCATTTGAAACGTCAAACATAAAATCGTAAATATTAGGCCTACAATCAGTGCAAGTTACTGTATTTAAAATAGAATGAGATGTTTTACTTCTGCTTAGGTTTAATTTTGTTATCAATTAACCGCATGGTTTCTAATAAATTGTTTTTAAATCATCACTCTTGAGATACGCCAACTTGAGAATATGCTGTGATTATAAATAACGCATGTTTGGAAGTTTGCGCATGCACTGATCGGGTCTTATTGGCGGATTTTATGTAGAAGCGCTGACAAAGTTGAAATTATCTCTACTCGAGCAGTGCGGGCTACGCTGGCCACGCTGGCCACATGGACGTCTTGTGATTGGATTAGAACTGTCACGTGACCATATCTCAGCACTGCTAGCGTTTTACAGCGAACGTGTGAATTCACAGTTAAAATAGTGGGAACATAATTTTAAAGCTTCAAAATATTGGAAGAAATGGTTTGTCACCTTTTAAAACGATCGTGGCACCGCTGTAGATGGAAGATTCTAGAAAATAATTGCTAAACAGTACACAAAGTTCCAGGTATCCTACAAGCAGCGTTACACTACGGCTAACAAATTTTCAAATTTTATTTTTAAAAATGTATTATTAAACTAATAAGTCATAAAACAAATAACCATATTTAGGAGAAAAATATTAACTAGCTCTTTTATTTCTTCTTTTTCCAATATTAATACTTACATCCAAATCAATACTGCTAAATTAATTTTTCAAATTAAAAAATATTAGTAATTAATATAACACTAAATACCAATTCTATTCCAAGGTAATTGAAGTAAAAATATTTCGGCTTTATGCTTAGTAAATGATATTCAGTTTTGATTATTTCCCTTAGTGAAGTTATTATTAGCAATATAGAGCAAGGCTAAAATTGTGAATATTTTAATTTTTCTAATTTGATCAGAAGTTCAATCAAAATTATAATCTTAATACTGAATAATATTATTACTAGCACCGCGTCTTACTAGCCATTCGGGCTATACACACTTACGCTAATGTGTAATGGTAGGGTGATTGTGAGATGAAATAGAGGACCTACAGTTTAACGTGGGATCCGAACCACGGTGGAGGCCTGGCACTCCTCACATTCACAAGTTGTGATTAATACACGTCTTGTCAGAAATGAAGGAAGGGTTCGGCAACCAACTAAATCTGTGCCGGGACCGAGGATTGAACCTCGGTCCCCCAACACAGAAGTCTGACACCTTACCTCTTGACCGCCAGGTCACCAGTGCTGGATAATAAAAATTCCTTTTCATTCGTGAAATCAGATTTCAAATATATCAGACTTTTTTTTTCACAATATTTTTATTTTGTAATACCATTCTTTGACGGGAGAGTGAATGTTGACAGGTCTCTTTATATTATAAGAGGTACGTCTACCTTACAATGTTATAGATCAGACAAATTGAGTTTTCAAATAAAATTTTGGTCAAACACAACTACGTGACCCACTTTAAACAAACATATTCCCTTCTTAAGTGGTTGATGAGAATCTTAACCAGGACTTATTTTTTGAAAACAAAATATAGGCCTAATTAATATTATGTCTATATTTTACATGTTAAGGTTGCTAATAGCTAATAAACGTCTAAGCCTCACAATTTCACCATATAGGCGCTCCATACATTTTCTCTAACACCAACAACGTCCAAAAACTGTGTGTATAGTGGGAAGTTCAGCATAGTAACCTATAGACATATTCTGCAGAAGACCTTTGATCTCTGTAATATAACTGGATTGACATCTGCGGCTAAAATTTTCGAGCGCTCATCTTCACACCATTGTGTAAGAGAGAAGAATCTCTTTCTCTCTTAAATACATACAAGGCAATGTGGCATTTCAACATCATTCGATACATTTTATGAATATATTAGATATATCAATGTATGATTAGTTAAACGAAATAAATGTGTTAATATAATATTTTAATAACTAGCCTAAGTTCAACATTCAAGACTTGTTTCTTTAAATAAGTCAATGTAGGCTAATATAGTTGCTAGAAGGTATGAATTAGATAGCCTAGGTATTACACATAATCAAACATAATGCAAATGTATTTTCAAAAAGACAAAGAACACACGTTTTAGCATAATTACGAATGATGTTTACACTTTAAATCAAACACGAAGACTGAGCGCTTAGCTATCTCTCTTTTGTCTTTTTCTTGCCGTTTACAGTGTGCACCGCTAGATGGTGCCACCCAGCCTAGAATACGAAAAACAACTTATTCTAACACTCCCCCTATTTGAGTATTCTATTCCTTAATATTTAAATATTTCCACAATACATTGAGTCGCTCTTCGGATAGTGCTTTGGTTAGTATGTCAGCCAGTTGCCTTTCTGAGGGTACATACGAAACTACTAACTCACCATTCTCTACCTTTTCAAGTGCGTAACGGTACTTTATATCAATGTAGTTGGTTAATTTATGAAACTCTGGGTTCTTTGATAACCTGATTGCACTTTGGCAGTGGCGTATTCTGAGAAAATTAATAGGTATGCTGTACTATAAAAGTTGCAGGGGAGATTTGGGGGTCGAGGACCCTCAACCACCGTTGTCCAAGAACGTCAAGGGATTATTTTTCAAGGGAAATATTTGAAGGTGTGTGCCTATAGAACAGTGGTCCTCCAACATTTATTATTTTCCCTTAACCTTATGCTATCTTAGGGAATTTTGAGGCCCTCCCTACTCCCATATTCTCTCTTTTTTTATTTATCCATAACGATGATTACCATCAACTCAAAATGTAATAAAAGTAATTCCTTGGCGTCAGCCAGCATTCAGGCTATACCAACCGAGTGACTACCAAACTGTTTGGCGAATAAGTGCCAACTATTGCGGATAGTGTGTGTCATGTGGTCAACACAACAATGACTCCAGCCATTAAGCTCGGCTTTCTATACTGGAGCCACTACTACTGTATTCGATAAGCCCCTTATTTATCCACACCAGGCCGAGTCTAACCCGTTCCAAACCCACAGCTTCCCAGATAGTCTGGAAAGATTTCTCAGAAAATCTG
Source organism: Timema genevievae (assembly GCA_902155825.1). Lineage (NCBI taxonomy): Eukaryota > Metazoa > Arthropoda > Insecta > Phasmatodea > Timematidae > Timema > Timema genevievae. The sequence continues at coordinate 218,584 of CABFWO010000801.1, read as the reverse complement.
GAAGCACCGGGACTCGAACCCGGGACCTCTAGGTCCGTAGTCAGAACCTATTACCACTAGAAAACAAAGGTGGTCCTCAAATTATAATGATAGCTACTTGGTTAGAAATTTAAGTAAATATAAATGTATGGGCTAAGAGTGGTGTAGGCACATTTCTGAATGCATAAGAGAGACAGATCCTATTCAATTAGCCTAGTGTAATTAAAAGTACACAGTTAGAAATATTCAAAGCAAAAAATCTTAATAAGAGTAAAATGAAATGGTACATCGATCAATCGTCCATCAGATCTTGATGAAAGGGAATCAGGTGGATTGTCCAAATCACGTTGCAATTAAAACCATTTCTTAAAGCCTAACTTATCTCACACAATGCTGCTTGGAAACAAACGGGCCTTCCAACTTGAGAATTAACGCTCCTGCAGCTATTTAGATGCGTAAACTCTGACTAACATAAGAGAGATTATCTCGGTCTATCAATACTCTAACGCTACGTCATTGGTTTATTGCTAAGATATTTACACATATCTTTTGCTGTAAGCAGTGGTGCACTCAAGAAGGATAGGGGCAAACAGGGTATTTGACCCCCAACCCAATACCACAAACAATTTTTATAGAAATGTAAATAATATGAAGTATAACTAAAATATTTAGCATTGAAGATGTGTCAAAAGTATAGGCTACATTTTAAGACCAGGCTTCTGACTTAAGCCTAGTATTCAAAAGGTTTACCACTACATACAAAATTAACAATTGATAAAAAGCACGCAAATAATAGCTTCGATACTATTTGCATTATTTAAATCTTTTAATTACTATAAAATTATTCCAAATAATTTCTAAAAGCATTTAATATTCATAAATATTCTCGGCCTTCAGGTATTAGAGGGCTGTGCAACCCCAAACCCGCTCTCACCATCAAAAGTTCATTCTTGCTACAGCCTTGATTGAATGACTCCCCCAAAGTAAAAGGCTGGGTGCGCCAGTGATTAAGTAAATTTTATGAAAATATATTTTATTTTACCTTTTCCTACTAAATCATCTTGAAATGGTGAAATTACACTCCTGTCTTTTGGGATTCTTTGATGTATAATTATATAACATCACATGACTAATAATTCGTTAATGTAAAACAAAAACTAAAAGAACACTATTAAAACTCCACAAATCCTTTCTACTAAAGAAAAACAAGAATTACCGTGAACTATGGTTAAAGTAGCCTTTTCACATGCCCTACCGCCCCACCCCCCCTTCACTCTACCAGTTCTGAAATGCCTAAATTTGAAAGAATGGTTGACTGTGTTTGCCAAATACATGATAATACATGTGACTAGAATGCTTAAACATAACTCAATGTATTTAATTAGTGTCTAATTTAAAGCTTGTTACGTAAACTAACTATTATTTTACAATTGATTATATATATGTATTATGTAATTTTACTTAAGCTATACTACATTAGCTTAATAAATAAACATTGTGATCTTGAATCTTTTTCAATAGTTGGCAAAATGTTACCCTACTACACATGAACAGCATGGCCTGGTGTATAAAAACCTGAACTCATTGGCCAATTACTTGTGGGAGAGTGGAAAGGAATGTGTTGCAACCCCCTAGACATTGGGCAAGGTCATTAGAGCCTCCCTAGCTTGCCTTGCGGTTTTCAAGCGGCAGGCCCTGGGTTTACTATTTTGTTAGGTAGAGCCTTTTGGAAGAAGAATTACTTAAAACACAGTATTCTTGGAATATGAATCAATATTAGTTTTAAAACTAATAATTCATTACATATATATTTATTAACAATTTGAACATTAGTATTTACACAGTTAGCACAAACAATATTGAATTTAAAACAAACTAGTCCATATGATTATGGGTATACAGGGCCAACTGCTAACATGAATATAATATATCCAGTGGTTGATCTCCTGGTTGTTACATCGCTAGCGTAATCAGCATCTGAGTACCCAGCAAAGCTTATTTGGTTTTCGGTTTTTCGATAAGTTATACCTATGTCTATGGTAGTTATTAGATATCTTATTATTCTTTTGACAGCCTGCCAATGAGTGTCATTGTGATTATTTAGAAATCTACTGATTGAATTGACAGCTAATGCTATGTCAGGTCTTGATACAATGGCTAGAAACATTAAGGATCCTACTGCTTCTCTAAACGGTACATTTGCATGAGTTACATTTTATTTAGTTACAGGTCCTAACGTGACGTGAGGGTTGTCTGGTATTGATGTTCCCCTAGCCTAGGTCATTCTAAATAGTTTAATGACCTGCTCTGCATACCCCTTTTTATATATGGACATAGTTTTCTTATTTCTATCACGCTCTATTTGCAAACTACAAATGTTTCGCCACTTTCTATAGTGAATTCAAATGATTCTTTAAGCAAGTCCAAAACTTTCTGAAGAGCATGTTGACCTTTTGAGGTTATTAACCCTCGTCTACAAATAAAATCAGGTATATGTTTTCATTTTAAAATTCTCCAATAAAAATACATTTGTAAGCATTACTTTCTTTGAAGTCAGAGCATTTCAGGAATGTTTTGAAGTCGTGATTCCAACACCTCAGTGCTAGTTTTAACCCGTACAATCCCTTTACAAGTTTACACATAACAGGGCATTGTTCGTCCTTCACGATAACACCTTCAGATACCCCCATATTCACTTCCCTATCTAACTTTCCATAAAGGAATGTATTTTTCACATAAAACTGCACTATGTCAAGATCATCATGAGCTGCTATGGCTATAAACACATGAATGGAGTCATATCTCACTACTGGTGCGAGTGTCTCGAAATAATTATGACCAGATTGTTGGAGAAAACCTCGTGCACACAGGCGAGCTTTGTATCTTTGTATCTTCCCCTCTGCATCCTTTTTAGTCTTAAACACCCACTTGTAATATATAGGTTCAAGGTGATTGTTACCTGGCACAATACTCCATGTTCCATTGATCTCATGTGCCTCAAGTTCCTCTGCTCTTTTCCAGTGATCTGCATCTGGAGTTGTCATAGCTTCTTGTATAGTAGAGGGTTCCTCACATTCTACCATTTTTACCTTGTATCGGGCTGGTTATCTGATTATGTTCCGGTCTCAAAGTTGTATTCTTGTACATTCTGCATCTTGGTCTCTCTGAGTTGCATATTTATTTGCTTGTGGCCGGTTTACTTTGGGACAGAACTAACCAATACAAACCAACCTCTGTCTAGAACACTCAGGTTATGTGGTTTGGTCTGGTTCTCTTTGGTACAGAACAAACCAATGGAGACCAGACTTTATCTAGAACGCTCTTTGTCTGTGGTATTATCTGGTTTTCTGTGGGATAGGACAACCTAAAGCAATCGAGACTTTGTCAGGAACACTCTTTATTTGTGGTTTGGTCTGGTTTTATATGGGACAGGACAAACCAATGCAAACCATACATTGTCTGTGTCAATCCAGAGCTGTGGTTTGGTCTGGTTTTCTTCGGGAAAGAACTAACCAATCCAAACCAGACTTTGTCTGGAACAGTCGTTATTTGTGGCTTGGTCTAGTTTTATTTGGAACAGAACAAACCAGTGCAAGCCGCCTTTTGACTGGAACACACCAAATCTGTGGTTTGGTCTGGTTTTCTTTGGGACAGAATAAGCCAGTACAAACCAAACTTTGTTGGCAACCCTCTTGATCTGTGGTTTCGTCTGGTTTTCTTTGGGACAAAACAAACAAACACAAACCAAACTTTGTCTGGAACCCTCCAGCTATGTGGTTTGGTCTGTTTTTCTTTGGGACTGGACTAACCAACGCAAACAATATTTTGTCCTGAACACTCCAAATATGTGGTTTTGTATGGTTCTCTTTGGGATTGGCCAAATCAATGGGGACCAGAATTAGTCTGGAGCACTCAGAGGCTTTAGTTTGGTCTGGTTATTTTTGGGATGGGCCAAATATATATGAACCAGACTTTATATGGAACACTCCGGGTCTGTAACTTTGTCTGATTTTCTTTGGGATGGAAAACGTCAATGCGAACTAGACTTTGTCTGGAAAACTCTGTGACTGTGGTTTTTACTGGTTATCTCTGGGCCGGAACAATCAAATGCAAATCAGACTTTGTCTGGAAAGCAATGGGAGTGATTTTTTCTGGTTATCACTGGGCCGAAACAAACCAGTGCATACCTGACTTTGCTTGGTACACTCTGAGACTATGGTTTTTTTTAAATGTTTTTCTTTGGGACGGGCCAAACCAATACAAACCAGACTTGGTCTGGACAACTCTGTGACTACTATTTGGTTTGGTTCTCTTTGGGACCGAACAAACCAATGCAAACCAGATTTCGTCTGAAACATTCTGGTACTATAGATTAGTCTGGTTTTCTTTGGGATGGAACAAACTAATACGAACCAGACATTGTCCGGAATACTTTGGGACTCAAGTTTTACTGGTTCTCTCTGCGACAGACCAAACCAATACGAACAAGACTTTATATGGTAAACTCTGGGACTGTAGTTTTTTTTCTCTAGGACGGGCCATACAATTTATACAAACCATGATTTGTCTGGAATTGTAGTTTTTTCTGGTTCTCTCTGAGACGGGCCAAACCAATACGAACCAAAGCTAACCAATAGACAAAGCTATTATTTATGCTTTTAGTGAGGATTACTCCATCTAGATATCATATTCTGAAAATTGAAAAATTACACCTGGGCACGAGAATCGAACCCGGGACCTTTGGCTTAGTACACCAATGCTATAACCACTGAGCTCTCCAGGATTCATCCTGTTTGATTCTTAATATGCAATCCCGTATAGTTATAATAATTGTACAAATGGCAGCAATAAGCCAACTACCAAGTCGAAGATGGCTGCGTTATCTGATAGCTCGTGATATTAATATAATCACATACTTGTAGCCGACGATTTCCGCACGTCCATCATAGGCTCTGCCTTAAAATATGAGTGAAGAATGACCCTGGGCACGGGACGAATCCTGGATAGCTCAGTGGTTAGAGCATTGGCGTACCAAGCCAAAGTTCCCAGGTTCGATTCCCGTGTCCAGGTGTAATTTTTAAATTTTCAGAATACAATACACTGGCCATAAGTTGGTCGCGAATGATGGGTCCATAACCAGTATCAGGTCGGTCTAGAACAATGATCTACTAGCCGGTATCAGGTCGTTCGCGAACGATGAGCCAGTATCAGATCGGTCGCGAACGATGAGCTGCAAAACAAGTATTTGTTCGCGAACGACTGAACGATAAAAATGAACGGCTCATTTCACTGAACTGAATCACTTTAAGCCGTTCCCAAGAGTTTGCCGTTTTGCTCATCTCTACCTCATTCATTAAACTCACCCTTATGACACTCTACTTAAAAACCATTGTAAAAGTTGATCAGACTTTGAAGCTTTTTATATACACGATTTGCCACTACATGAGAAAGCGTTGTGATCGATGCGGATAGTTGTGACGTTTTATAACAACAGCTGTTCAGATTTATAAGATTTTATTTCTGCACAATGGCTTCGTATTGTCAAAAATAGAAGTGAGTTTCCAAATTGTTTTAAAACTGACGTGTCAACGTTTATACGCCCTCAAATTTCTAGATACATGATTGTGAGGAAAACATACAACAAATATTTCTGATCAAAAGAATTTTAGAAAAAAAAATAAATCTAATGATAGATTTTGTGAAAAACATTTTTGGCCAAAAGATATTCTACGAGATTGGATTGTAGCAGATAGTGATGAAAGAATTTTGCAAAAGGAAAGTGTGCGATTGCTTTTTATAATTAAAGATTAGTTTTTCTCTTAATTATTTCCACATTGGTTGTTCAATGTTTGCAATAAAAAAAACTTCTGCTAGATATCAATTACCACCACTCCTATGTTGTTGGCTACTTGTATGTTTATTTATAAATCAATAGTGCTTTGGTACTTCCGTCTTTATAATGCTCCCAAATTTGTTTCCCGCCTTCAAGTAGACATTTTTCAAATACTATATTTTACTTAAGTGCCAAGACAATTATTGATAGTACCTATCATCCCTAAATATTATTTAATTAAATTACTGTAGTAATATTACTTGCAGCAACATATCGTTTGTTAGCATCAAGATGTAGTACAATCATATTAAGAGAGTTTAACACGTGAGGATGGGAGCAGTTTTAGTCCTCTATGAACAATTTAATATTTTTGTTACAAGTGCCAGGTTAAAATAACTACACAAATAGTGTTATTTTTTTAATGTGATGTTGTAAAATACTTTCAAATGCAAATTATATAATTTTAGTTTCCATCTATTCTCCCTATCTTTGTGAGAGTATTGATGCTTTTTTTTTTAATAATTCACAAAAATAAGTGAAATGTTTATGGGTAAGGTTTTTGAGCATTGTCCCCTTACTACTTACCCTTTCTAATCTTTCATGTGCAAATAAATGTCCTTCGTCTGGAATTTGATTTTAGTGAGATATCTGAATATTACAAAATCAAATTATATTAAATAGGCCCAGATATAATTATTGTATCATTTGATTTGCCGTTTACTTGCAAATAAAGATGGCCATGGAAATTTCTTAATGATTTGCTGTTTTGAGAAAATACAGTGTTTACTTGTATCAGTTTTAGAGCACCATCCCAAATTAAAAAATAATCCTTTTTACTTTGGTATATAAATAATGTCTAAAGTTAAGGCTGTAGAAAAATCACTGTTATAATAATTATAAATAAACATACAAGTAGCCAACGACATAGGAGTGGTGCTAACTGATATCTAGCAGAAGTTTATTTTATTGCAAACAATGATCAACCAATGTGGAAATAATTAAGAGAAAAACTAATCTTTAATTATAAAAAGCAATCGCACACTTTCATTTGCAAAATTCTTTCATCACTATCTGCTACAATCCAATCTCGTAGAATATCTTTTGGCCAAAAAATGTTTTTCACAAAATCTATCATTAGATTTTTTTTTCTAAAATTCTTTTGACCAGAAATATTTATTGTATTTTTTTTTACTTACAATCATGTATCTAGAAATTTGAGGGCGTATAAACGTTGACACGTCAGTTTTAAAACAATTTGGAAACTCACTTCTATTTTTGACATATGAAGCCATTGTGCAGAAATAAAATCTTATAGATCTGAACAGCTGTTGTTATAAAACGTCACAACTATCCGCATCGATCACAACGCTTTCTCATATAGTGGCAAATCGTGCAACTAAAAAGCTTCAAAGTCTGATCAACTTTTATATAGGGTCTTGTGTAGAGTAGCATAGGGGTGAGTACAGTTAGAATAACCTAGATATAATTAAGAAACGCAGAAACGCATCGAGGTTACTTTAAGTACAGTAGACCAGCAGCGCCTGTACATTCACTGATAGCTTTATTTTATTTGACACCTATTGTCTTGCATAGGCTCCTTAGTATCAAGTTCAACCTCTTTAAATCTGTTATCTAAAATATAAAGTGAGCACTTTCTGCCAGTGTTGCCAACTGTACTATCTGGATACTACTTTTGATATAATTTTCCAAGTGTACAATCAAATTTTAGGATATTTTCTAAAAGTATTATCCTGTGGCCCTGTTATCTAGTAACAAATTTTACATTAATCTTTTTTTTAATGATAATCGCAGGGCTTATCAATATAATTTCAGAAAGTAGTATCCTACCGGTCAAAATACAATACATTTCAGGTCCATGTACTATCGCTAGAGACTATAGACTTGGCAACACTGCTTTCTGCACTATTAGTCAGTGTTTTGTTGAAATCTGAACATAAATAATCGCAAATCATTTGTGACTATTAAGTATTTTGACATTCTCTTACCAGTTGTGTTTCAAAGTAGATATATTTAATCAAAGTGAAAGTAGTATTCATGATTAATTAGCACTACTTAGCTTTTGTTTTAATTTAACCTTTGTATACACAAACCAAAAACTATTATGTTATTTACTATAACATTGTAGTGAGAGTGAGTTGTAATCTAGTAAAACCATTTTAAACATCAAGTTATTCTGTTTGAAAAGTGTCAAATAATTTATAAACATCAAGGCTATTTGAATATTCAGGAGATGGGGATCTCAAGCCAAGTGCATACGAAATTTCTTAAGCCTTGACTGAAAGGTTTTGGTGTAAATTATCGGCAATAATACGCTTCGGGTGAATGCAATACATATTATGTTTTCTTTGCTACTTATTGTTATTAACATATGTTTTCATTGCTACTTATTGATACTAAAGTATATTTCTATAATGACCCTCTTTGATGGTTGTGTAGTCGGATATAATACCGTTCATCACACTTTTATAAATCATTTACTTCATTAAGTTTGGACATCTTTAATATCCTATATTATTATTATTATTATTATTATTACATAGTTCAGAAAACGAAAAATCGAATAGTATCAGGTTTGATAAAGTTTGATAGGCTTAATTTTAATAACTATGCAACTAAAACAAAACACAATCGAATCCCAAGAGAAACGTCGACACGTAAATATTGACTATCATTTTTATTTACATCTTTTTTTTGGTATTGTAATGTTCACCCATGAACCTTTATTGTATACTACATTATTTTAACTCAAATCTAAATTGTTTATTTTTTTGATATTATAAGAAATTTTAATATATTTGCGTATTAAAGGCAATGTTTTGTTGAGTTTGGTGGATATCATTATACTTTTTTTAAAAATAAATTATGGTACGTTTGAAAGTTAGGTTTGTATCATAAATTCATAATATACTTATTTTAAACATAAGTTAAGAATTTTAAAAATGTGACATTATCTAGAAACCACGGCAATTGTTACCTGTTGGTACCCGGTAAAGTCTAATCAGTTTTTTGAAGTAAATTATTTTTGTTTGTGACTAAATTCTAGATTGTCTTTTTCGTATGTCATTGATTTCTTTGAACACACGCATCTCAAAAACTAGGAATATTTAATTTCTTATTTGGTGAGAAGATATTTTTTAAAGGTTTTTGAAATACTTATTGACTCGATGTTTAATACTCTTTGTAAATATAATAACAAAATATTTATATTTGTTAAGAAATAAATAATAAAGTAAAGCTGAGAATTTAAAAAATAGCACCCCGCGCAGTATATCGCTTCACATTCAAAATAGGTTTAATTGTATTAACACTGTAAGACCGGGGCTCAAATCCCATTCGCGTGTACTAATGTTGGTTTTCTTTAAATTGTTTTTGAGTAGGTACCTACTACGTACAACATTTAGGATTAAAATAAAATTATAAACAAAGTATTTGCCCTTTATAGTAAACTTTACTAAACAAATTAATATGATGTTCAGAAAAAAAAATATTTTGACAAAAATAGAAAAAAAAATACCGCTAAGAAACGTGATGTCGGTCTTAGAGGCAAGAATCGAAGTAGGAGAACACGTGGGACACCTAGAAATATCCCTAGGATGAATTATAGATTTTACAAACATATTATAAGAATCAACTACATAGACAACATTTCACATTTTTTCGATGCAAACCCAACTATTATAAATCAGATTGAATTATATTTTAATCCTCTTTGAAGGCATTTTGAATAGCTACAATATATAATCAAATAAACAATAATTTATATTTTTTTGGAAAATATGATATCATCCAATTCAAATAATTTTGTGACCAGATTTTAAAGCAAATTAATATATTCAAAACAAAAGCTGGTCAATAGCTCAATACATATGTTTTTATGCTTATTTTGTGATTTTATTGAGTTTGTTTTATATGTGTAATTATTCAAATTTAACAAACTATAAATGTTTATATTATTAGATTTGTATTCTTCATAAGTACAGTCAATAGAACTTTGGTTGGCGAAAACACATTTTTTATCGATGTGATGTTATTTATGTACCTACGTAAAATAAATAGAGAACTCTAATACTATTGAAATTGGTAGTAAATTGGTAGTAAATGGTCAACATTTTAATCCACACAGTAAATACTATGTGTAGGGCCAACATTTTCAATATTTAAAAAAATCATAAAACGTGTTCCTGAATCAATGGCTATTTTAACTACCACACTCAAATCTACAATCACTCGAAATTTTGGCTTAGCCTACCTGAAATTGGATCCATGCACTTTATAATGGATAGAATAGATGATACTGTATGTAGATAATAGATAATTAGACAAAACAAATATAATATTTTTATATTTTCTATGTGATATAAGGTATGAATGTTTATGTGTATCTTCTACAAACTATGCATCCGTAGTTTCGTAGTCCGTATTCCTTCGTTCTTAGGAATTCTATTCGCTCAAACAAAGTCATCCTTAATCACGTGATCCTGAACTCCATTGGGACTTTGTCCAATGAAGATCTATGAAAGAAAATCGACTACATCAAAAAGCAACCACCAAGTAGCTAACCAATCAATAAATGAAACTGAAATAACTTTTTTTTAAATATATAAAACGTCCATGTTAAACTTGAAATTCAGGTTACGTAAAATCACAATAAAATTAATATCATGAGCTATCAGATAACGCGGCCACTATCGCCTCAGTTGTCTTAGGTTTAGTACACAAAAGGTACCGGGTTCGTTTCCCCTCTCAAGATGTCATTTTTTAAATTTTTTAAATAATCTTATATTTAGATGCAGCTATAATATACTTAAAAGTTATAGTTAGGCTATTTATACTGTCATTTATGTTTATTAATCTCAGTCTAACCAATGTGGGAGTATGGGTCATATGCAAGAACTTGACTAAGTGAATGCTTTGTTGACACTAGCATGGGTTTGATTGCGTCCTCATAGGCTAATAGGTTGAGTGATAGTGTTCTCGGGATCATACTATCTGTCCACTAAGTATTCACTATAGATTCTTGCATACTGCCCTATGTGTTACTATAATGTTTTGGTTCTAATTTAATTCAAAATGTTGCTAAAAAGGACATCAATACCCAAGGATTTGATAGGCCTAAATATTTTGTTTTTAGAAAAGTATTCATTGCTCAATTATCCAAATAAATACAAATTTGAATTTTACCAGGGACTTTCTGTATTTAAAATATTAATCTTGATTTCTAAATAATTGTTTAATGAAATCACCAAAACACTTGTTTTATAAGATCTTGTCCTTTACTATAATGTCATGGCTAGAGAATGCGTTCTAATTGAAAATGTTTTAAACATAAATGAATATATTCCTTGCCAGTTTTTTAACATACCTGTTCACTCTAACTTTGGAATATTACTGTGCACTAATTTTAAATGTAATACATTGTGTGTAGGTTTCTCAAGATATTCTTTGTGAGCTATTAATTTATTTTATCTTCATTGCAACAACATGGAGGAAAAGACATTCACTATGAAGATTGAACCAGAAGATAGCTTGGAATATAATCTTAATCAAGAAATGAATTTGGAAATTAAGGTATGAAATGGTCAAAATTGAATCTATTTTAGATACATTAATCTTAAAATTTATCTTTTGGACTCAGTCCTGAGTACTAGCACATGTCTACACTATTCACATATTTACAAATACTGTTGCAGGGATTAGTAACGTCAAATTTAAATTAAGTTTACCCGCATTTTTGTGGAAGGAGATTTAAAAACCATGTAGAGAATATAACTAAGAAACATTTAGCCAGAAATAAAAACCTTACCTAATTTTCTGACAAGCCTGACAAAAAACTCCTTTCCTTGCCCGCCAATGTGATTAATAACTGTGTAAGGATGTATGTGGGTGTTTAATAGTTCATATTATCTTTAACTACAATTTTGTTTGAAGAGACATGCAAACTAAATGTCAAGCTTATCTAGCCTATATTGCCAGTAAAGGAGATGAGGGTAATAATCTCAGCCAGGTGTATTGATAATTATTTTCTATAAATTATTTTACCCTCTCCTTTCCCTCAAATGCAAGCTCACTCTAAGATTTATATATCGATTCAAAAAATTTATATCCCAACAATGTAAAGAAAATGTATAGAAAGACCCGCTCTGGTCGCTGCGTTATCTAACGCGCTATTCTCGCAGTAGATTATACTGCTGATAACGGGGAGTTTGAGGTTCGAATGTACTGACGGTGGTTTTTCCAAAATAGCTTTCCACTCTCCTTCCAAGCAAATGCGGTTACACTTTCTCTTGATATAGTTCTCCTAATCCCTGAAACCATTAGTGTAGTTACTACATAAGTGTATACATTAAGCGGGTAGTAAAACACGGTTCTAAAAAAATGTATAGATTGAGGATGGGTAGTAATAACTAAAAAAGTGGTTGATCTTAACTATGTATCTAATATATTAGAAATACAACAGGCCTATGTATTTTAATTTACAGGTATCTGGAGATCCAAATTATTTAAAAACTCTACGTGGTGCTGAAAATGTACCCTGGCCTCCAGAACCTTAGTCAAACAACACCGGTTAATAATTGTATAAATATAATTAGTTTAGTGTTTTGTTCGATCTTTGTTCCAACCAAGTCTTAATTAAAGATATTTTTACTGAACAGATTTTAAAATATTTTTTATTCCTTTTGGATGTTTGATTCCAATATCTATATCCTAAAACTTGCTTCTTTAAACTTTCTAGACTGAACTTGGTACTCCAATAAAATCAGAGGCAGTTTTTAAAGAAGAATTACATGACTTCGAGCAGCTTGAATATGAACCAGACTCAAAATCATTCCCTCCTATTATAGAAGATCTTGATGTAAGTTGGTGTACATATGAATAAAAAATAATTTTGTATTTAGTCAAGTTTTATAAAGAGAAACATTGATTAATTATTAATTAAAAATGTAGGCGTGAAGGAAAGTCGATTCAAATTTATAAAATATACTTTAATATTATTCAATCTTGATCATTTTTGTCATTAATTTTTGTTGAAATAAAATAATGATGGATGGATCCAATATTTTTGGAATCAAACTATAATCGGATACGTTCCTTTTGCTTAAGAAAATTATGTCTTAATCAATAGAGGCTACAGCAGAATAACAAGGAAACTGAAAATGCCAGGGATTAAATTCTTTGATTTCAACGATAACCATAAAATTTCAAGGAAAAACCATAAAAATGATAGGTATTTAACTAAAAATAGGGGAATTCAACTATTCTGCCTAAGAAATTAAATTAATTTCGTGCTAAGACATTAAAATAAATTTGAGAGGTTTTGATTTCTGATATTAACAAAAGACTTTGCCTAGATTTATGTCTTAATTTGATATGTTCATACTCTATTGATGTTTTATTCCCCTTCTAATTTACACATGGCCACAAATAGTAACAAATATATAAAGACTTACACAAATGTTTGTATTTATTAAATTCTTCAATTTTTTAAATTTGTGATCTATGTGATGGAAAAATCCTAATCAAGGAAATTTGAAAAATGATGGATTAAAGAAAATTTAATAATATCTGGAAAACCTGGAAATATCAGGACATTTTGCAATATAGCTTTTGTAGCAATTAAGTGAATTTGATCTTTATAAAACAAATTTATTGTAACTTTCTTACCATAGCGTGCTTTTCCTCTTCAATTATAAATTTGTATGGATTATTTTTTATTTGGTACAAAAAATTAAAATGAATTATAATGTGAATTTAAATTCACAGTGGTAATTAATTATACATTAATTGTCTATAGTCAAGTAAATGGGTGTTCAAAACAGTGGCCTTGGAGTACGTTTTGCGAGAGTTTGAGAAATTGGTGGGATTAATAGCTCTAGCGGTGCTGTTTTCGAGGCTACTTTTTGCGACTAAATTATTTTGTAGGAGCCTAAAAAAACCCACAAAAAAGTGCAAAAAAAATCTCCGTTCCAGTGGACTTTTCGATAAAAATTTTATTCTAAATTAAAGAGGTATAAATTCTCTGCTATTTAGCTACCATCAGTTTTTCTGTGGGGGGAAATAGTTTCGCCGCTAGTGCACCACAAAATTGAGTCAATTTTTTGAAATCATTAAAAATATACTTTTTTCCTCAGAATTAACGCAAAAATATGACTATAACCTCAAATCTTCTATTTTCACATAATATGAGATTATTTTTTATTAATCTATTTGCTGCGCAGACAAAAGTACAATATAGAGGTTGTAGTCACTGTGTCTTGCTGGACCGATATTTTGTCACGGTCCCAGTTTGTTGAGTATAGATATACTTTTATCTCAATCACTGCTCGCTAGTCTTTACTATGCTTTTAAAACTTATAATATTTCTTTCACCAGTATATTATGCCATTGGTTAATGCGAAAAACAAAAAAAAATCTAGTAAAAAATATATAGTTGGATAATTTGTTTTCAATATTGTATAAATCCTTATCATATAACACAACACATGCTAGAAAAATAACAAAAATACAGAAATTGACCAACAAACTTTACACTATGTAGCTAATATGCATTGAAGACATTTCAGAAAAGAGATGTGATGGTATAAAAACAAAAGTTCTAAGTTTGGAATGTTTGCTTTCAGTTTCGGAAGTAATAATGCCATCACCTATGGATTTAATTTGGTTGTATTGAAATAGGGGTAACTGTTCGAAAAATGGATTCAACTTTGCGATGCTATAGTGGCGAAAACATTCATCCCACAAAAAAACTTGTGATACCTAAGTTGTAGAAAATAAATCCTTCTTTAATTCAGTATGGAAGTATATTTTTTGAGAAGTTCACTGGAACGGAGAGATTTGCAAAAAACTTGTTTCTAACACTTTGTTGAGTTTTTTTAAGACTCCGGCAAAAAATTTTAGTCGCAAAATGTGATTTCAAAAACAGCATCTCAAGCTCTATTAATTTCACCAATTTCTAAAACTGCCGCAAATTTTTTTTCGAAAACTATTTATTTGCTGGACTACTAGTTGTTAGGTTAATCCAATAGTAGTTTGGAATACACCTTTAATAAACAGTACAAGAGATAAAAATATTTTTAAAATTTATTGTTTTTAACCAGAAAATACATTTTAATCCTGTATTTTTGAATATTCTTTTATGTTTAAGGAATCTTAATAACCCAAGCAAATATGATATTAAAATTTATTGATGTTATGACATAATTAATTATCATTAAATAAGTACTGATTTGAAATTTTTATTTAATAGATTGATTTGAAATCTTCAATAAAAATACTTGGAAGTCTTTCAGACAGCAACCAAGATTATGAATCAGAGAAGTTTCAACCTCTCATTATACCAGTAATGAAGGTAGGTGTTTTTTCCCTGAGATAATTTCTGAAGAGATTTAGTTTGATATTTAAAAATTTTAAGCAATAATAATGCTCTGATCCTAAGTAGACAACCATAATATAATTGTTTACATCACCATGAAAACCGCGATTTGTGTATAATAGTAAAGCGGTAAATAAAATATTTCTATTTGGTTAAATTACTAACAGCTCAATTATCACTTCAGTAGTTTGGTTCAACGAATAGATAACGAGCTGAGAGAGGGGTTGTTTTAAAGCCCTCATCATGGCGTCAAAGGTAAAAATATAGGTTTTGATTCAAATTAAACGCTGAAAGCTAAAAATCTTTTGTAGAGTTGATAGCCTATGACGAATAACGTTTAACTAAAAATTCAATTTAGGGCTTATTATATAGACCATTTCCTAATATAAAGTGAAATAATTTGCAACCATTGCTTCAACAATCCACTAGTATCTTATAATCTATTAAATATGAAATACATAGGGTATTGGTTTTATATCCTTACAGGTCATATTACTTTGGCCCCACGCTTTTATTTAAATATGATTTATTATAATCCAGATATTCATAGTTTGGCTTTAATCTTGTTTATTAATTTTATCTATTTACAATTGTTTATAGTAAACCTTTTCTTACAGGAATTACAAGGCAACTCTGAATGTTCAAATTTTACTGAACAATTTGGATGCTCACAAGTAAAATTTAAATCAGAGATATCATCTCTTAAACCTAAAAGAAAAAGGGCTAAGTGTAAAGAAGAAGGATGCTCTACATATGCTTTGAAAGGAGGAAAATGTGGTAAACATGGAGGTACCAGGAATAAATGTAAACATGAAGGTTGCTGTAAATATGCTAAGAGAAGAGGTAAGTGTATTAAACATTGTGGAATCAAGATTAAGTATACATGTAAAGAAGAAGGCTGTTTTAAAAATGCTTTGAAAGGAGGTAAATGTGTAAAACATGGAGGAATCCAGTCTACGTTTACATGTAAGCAAGAAGGCTGTTCAGGAAAGGCTTCGAAAGGAGGCAAATGTTTTAAACATGGTGGATCTAAGAATAAATGTAAGGAAGAAGGATGTTGTAAATATGCTCTCAAAGGAGGCAAATGTATTAACCATGGTGGAACCTATATTAGATATACATGTAAAGCAGAAGGCTGTTTTAAATATGCTCTCAAAGGAGGTAAATGTTTCAATCACGGAGGAATACCAAGAAAAAATATATGTAAAGCGGAAGGCTGTTTTAAATATGCTCTCAAAGGAGGTAAATGTTTCAAACACGGAGGAATTCCGAGTACGTATACATGTGTAGAAGAAGGTTTGTTCAATAAAGGCTTTGAAAGGAAGTAACTGCTATAAACATGGAGGTTCCAAGAATAAATGTAAAGAAGAAGGATGTTGTAAATATTCTAGTATGGGAGGTAAATGTAAGCTACATGGAAAAATTCAAAATATGTATACATGTAAGGTTTGTACATAATGACGTGGTATCGGGGTGTGATCAATTTTAAGTCGATGTGCTCATAGTTTGGGTGCGTCTAGCTTCAAGATAACGATAGCCTAGCTTGAAAACTTACTCACCATGCAGATGAAGCAAACATTATTTCAGCGCGCATACACTAAAATAATTCTAGAGCGCTTTAATATGGACGAGGTAAACTCAGGGGCAATAGGTTAGTGTTGAAATTATAGTGGAAGCGGGACGTTGTTTGAAGACAAGGCGATAGGATGCCTCATATACCTTATGATGGCAACACGACCATACATAGATTTGGCAGTGTCTCAGGCCTCCTAAGCATAAGAGCAACCGTCAAAAGTGGACTTAATAGAAGTCAAACTAATCCACAAGTATCTCTGAGGAACGAGATACCACGGATTCTGTTATAGAACAAGCAACAGCAAGGGAACACATGAAGGCTTCGACAATGTGGACTTTTTGCGTAACATCAACTCACGACAGTCAACGAAATCGTTCTAGCGACCTACGTAGGCGATGCAGAGGGATGGTCAAGCTAATTGCAGTAGTTGGTAACATTGTTAACTACGGAAATGAAGTTTGTCACAACCATCGAGGGCACTAGATAATTATTATGTTTGAAGCGTATTCTTAGTGAACTCTGAGCATAAAGTGACACAAAGCCAGTACTGAGTGTGGATAAGCCAGGTACCGGTACTTTGAAACTTAAAATAAATTTCGATTTCTACATGAGATTGAAGCACATCAAAGCGCGGTATTACATTGTTCAACGGTGCTACCTGAATGATCTGATTGTTTTGAAGAAAATAGATCGACAAAAGAAGCTGTCAAATGTACATGCCAGCTTGGTTGTGTACACATAGACAATTCTCAATTAAATGTGAACTTTAGCACAAGTTTATTCAATATAAGGATTATTTTAAGTATCCCATGCTATGGCTTAAGAGGAAGTGTTGAAGATAAAAGCTTACTTAATGGTGCTAATCTCTAAAATTGTCGGATTTTACTAACTCTTCTTTTGTTTTCTTTGTGGTTTTTAGAAAGTGAGAGTTATGTTTTCTGTGGAGTAAGCCAATGGTGTCAATTTCTACTTTATGCTAGTAATAACTATCCTTTTGGTTAATTTTAAATATTAAATCCATACAACAAAATTAACAGTCATAACCAAAGATAAACGTTGATCAGTTCCAGGTTATATTAGTTGTCAATTTTGTATGTGATAGAGTTTTGATTTATCTATTATAACTATTAATCCGGAGATTCATTGTATTAGTTAGTAATACTTATTATTAATATTATAAGTGTTCTTTCTTACCTTCTCAACAACTCATATAAGGAACTCTTCATTTTTCACCCTGCCTGTCTTCTCCAGCACCACATTTCAAAGCTCTCCTATTATTTCTTAAATTTTAATACATATATTATATATAATGAATAATAAAATTAGCATTTTCTTTCATAATATAAGCTACAATTATAACAAATTCATGGGAATATATAATCACGTTTAATTTAGAATAAGACTATGGATCACTGCGAGAAATTGATTCAAGAATATTGAGACTAGGAGATGAAGATGAATAGAAAAGCCATCCTATAGTCATAAACCACTACAATGATGAATTTATTTAATTGTATTAGTTTTTAAACAAGATTTTACACACACATACAAAATTAGTTTACACTGATTCTTATAGATTTTTGGGTGCTGATTACAGTAAAAATAGTTAAAAAATTCCATCACGTAACAGTTTTTGACATACTCAAATTTTAGATTTTAATATTTAACCCTTATTGTGTATTAAGCTTCTAAGCAAATAATTTCATATCTTAAAAAAAATAATTTAGCCTTCATTTGATCAAGGTGTATTATAATAAAGAGGTTTCAAATAGAGAGGGGAAGGAGGGATCGAAAGGGGGGTTATTTGGGAACAATGAGTGGCAGTGCCATGAGTCATAAAGAGAATTTTAAAAACATGTTTACTGAGTTTCTTAATACAGTGATTAAGATAACGTGATGATTCACTTCCTTTTTGTTTTCCCCTCCCCACATTCTTTCATTTCATGTCTTTGAATATTTGCTCAGTTTCAACTCAATCTTTGAGAGACAGGGTTTTCACATACAGTGCAAAATCACTGCTCAAGTTTTTTTCCATCAGCTGTTGAGTTTTATTTGTGGTTTTAATCTGACTTTAAGTGTGATAAATGGCATCAAGATCTTGTATTAATTCAGCTAACAGTTTTTGTTACATTTGTGGGGACTTTGTAGTAAGGAAACAACAAAGAAACATTACAGATTTTGTTGAAAAAGTGTACTATGCATATTTCGGTGTGAAACTTTGTGACCAGGATAAGTCGTGGGCCCCACATAAAGTGTACTCTATATGTGTTGTAGAACTCAGACAGTGGTCAAAAGGTAAGAAACAATCTTTTCGTTTTGGGGTCCCAATGATCTGGAGGGAACCCCAAAATCACAGTGATGACTGCTACTTTTGTTCGTGTAACGTTAAGGGGTTCAATTTAAAAAATAAGAAAGACATTTTATATCCAAACCTTCCGTCGGCTATGCGTCCTGTACCTCATGGCCCAGGAATACCCATACCTACATCTCTAGATAAACTAGAGGAGATTCCCGATGACTCTGATAAGGAGGCCCATGATTTTGATGAAGAATTTCAAGATGTTTCAGAGAGCAGCAAGCCCAAACTTTTTTCACAGATTGAATTGAACGATTTAGTCAGAGACTTGGGTCTTCCTAAAGATTCTTCAGAACTGTTAGGATCAAGGCTAAAGGAAAAGAACTTATTGGCTCCAGGTACCTCTTTCTCATGGTTCAGAAACAGAGAAAAATATTTTATTCCATACTTTTCTCAAGATGGTGACCTGGTTTATTGTAGCAATGTCCCTGGATTGATGGTGAGGTTTAACATACAGTATGACGTAAACGAGTGGAGGCTCTTTATTGACTCGTCAAAAAGAAGCCTCAAAGCAGTGCTTCTCCACAATGGTAACAAATATGCTTCCGTACCAGTAGGGCATTCTGTGTACTTGAAAGAATGCTACGAGAATTTAGCCTTAATTCTCACCAAACTGAATTACAATGATCATGGATGGACTATATGTGGTGATCTTAAAGTACTTTCCATGCTTCTTGGGCAGCAGAGAGGTTACACTAAGTACCCCTGCTTCTTGTGTGAATGGGATAGCCGGGATAGAAGGCAGCACTGGGTTAAAAAGGACTGGCCATGTAGGGCTACATTAGAACCTGGAAGCAAAAATGTAGTAAGGGAAACCTTGGTTTATCCAAGAAAAGTCCTCCTGCCTCCTTTTCATATCAAGCTTGGTTTAATGAAGCAGTTTGTAAAGGCTCTCTCAAAAGAAGGAGAGTGTTTTAAATACTTGTGTAACAAGTTTTCTGGACTGTCAGAACGAAACTGAAAGAAGATGTTTTTGTCGGTCCAGATATCCGGAAACTTCTGAAAGACGAAGTCTTTGAAACAAAAATAGAAGTTTTTGAAAAAGATGCCTGGAAAGCTTTCAGAGAAGTTGTAACGAAATTTCTTGGAAAAAATAAGGACCCCAACCTCAAGTTCATAGTGGAAAACATGTTCATAAAATTCAAGGACTTGGGTTATTCGATGAGCTTGAAAGTGCACTTCCTGAATTCCCATTTGGACTACTTTCCCGAAAATCTTGGTGCTTTGAGTGAAGAGCAAGGGGAAAGATTCCATCAAGACATCAAGGAGATGGAACGCAGATACCAAGGCAGATGGAACATCAACATGATGGCAGACTACTGTTGGATGCTGTACAGAGAAGAGCCGAAAGCTGTCTACAAGAGGAAAAGGTCAAAAAGGAGCTTTGAGGATAAAAAAAAGGCAGTATAAGGACTTTTAAGTCTTGGTAAGGGTTGAGAATGGTTTAGCTTTATTTTTTTGTAAATAAAACTATTATATATATTTTTTAAATAAATAAGTTTTAACCATTATACATAAACTGAGCCCTTTTTCTATATTTTAATATCCAATTTGTGAAAAATCCTTACGTGATAGAGAAAATCGGAGCTCATTTTTGAAATCAGCACACCAAAAAACATAAGAATCACCCATTAAATTAAAAACAATTTTCATAAACCCAAATTTTGCAGGCCTGTGTAATACTATTACTATACTTTTCCATTTCATTTTAATTTTCCTTTATTAATGTGCCAACCAACCGTCGAGTCTTCTAACAGGCTAGCATTGAAGATACATAAGAACCTATGTTTGCAAATTAAAAAATAATAAATACATAATCTTTGTATACAGATGATAGCATAAAACAAATCTAGCAGCTAAAATATATTTTTAAAGAAAAAATCAATAAAAAAGACGATCACAGTAATAATAATTATTTTTGGTAACAGTTTATTATATTTAGATAATAATCCATGAAACGTGGTGTTCCTTAATTAAATCTTGAGTTTTGATTCTTCATTATGGTAAAAATCAAGTTCCGGAAATTTAGAAATAACGATTCATATACAACGATTAAGAGGGCTGAGTTTATAAAAACTACTGATAGAAAATTCTTACGATTTCTAGAAGTATGAGAGGCCATAATATTGCCCACATTTTCGAGGGCATTATGGCAAGAAATTTTAATATTAAAATAATTACAATAAAAACAGCATCCCAATAGAGCTTTCACGAGAAGAGAGTTTGGAGCCCTAAAAGGTTTTGTAAAAATAGTTAAAAAGAATGTGTCATAGCAGCGACGAGTTTTAGCTAAGCACTTTTCAATATTAGAGATTCAGTTAAGGTGATGGGATTTCACGTCACATTAGTATATTTTATTTTCTGGCTAAAGAAAGATTAAAATTTATAATTAGACTGTAATTTTATACTAACGGAAAACTAGCAAAATATACATGTAATTGTGGACGTAAAACTGGAAAAATATGCAACGAAAACTTGGAAAATATACATATAATTATGCATTTAAATTGAAGAAATGTAAAAGGACGAAGGAAAAATATCTACTGGAAAAAATACGATACAGTTAAAATTTTTGCTACAACTTAATGCTTGTGGCTCTTTACAATCGACAAGTAAATATTTATCAAGATTTATATTAGTGAATCGCTTCCATTTATTGTTTAAAACGTTCTTGTTCATAAAGATAAAACATTTCTGTTAAATTATGAATAAGAAAATTTTCTGCAGTGGTGGCTTGTGGTGAACTAAGCAGAAACAGAAGCTTAATTTGGGGAGGGGCAACTAGCCTATTATAATATGTAAACATTAATATCTAGTGAGGAGTGTAAGAATGAGTCTGGGAACGGTTTTTACTGGGATAAGGGGGGTTCAAAGTGGTTAGTAAGCACTTAGGCCAACCTTTAAAGTATCTTATCAAGTCCTTAAATTTATTTAATTTTTTCGAATTTTTAAAAGTCCCTAGAATTAAAAAATCACTGAAAAAAATTACAAACAGAACGAATAAAATGTTTTAGTAAGCGTACATACATTTTCCAAATATTTCACATTCCTCATGTTTCTAAATTAATTTACTTATATGTATAAGATTATTACAGCCTACCGTTGACCATATCACTTCACCACCAACCAATAAACGATAAAAACAAATTAATCTTAGTTTTTATTCACTCACAGATAGCCACAACTTTTTACCAATTCAAACATTAAAAATATAATTTTTTTTAACGTCATACAACTGCAAAAATGATAAGTCATATGTCTGATGTGCTACTAAACGTTTAATTTCTTTTTTTCCCCTTGCCATTGTAATAAATAAAAATGAGTTTTTAGTAAATAGTCTACTTTTATTAATTTTTAATTATTTTCAATCGTCATCCTACTTCTTATATCTTAACACATACTAAAACACAGACAAAGAATCTAGAACATCTTTAACATATAAACTAGCCCCTTTCGCTATTGTAAACCTCGCACCAGAATGGTAGGGGGAAGAAAGATCTCACACTTGGTGGAGAGGGCCTTATTACAGCTGACCATGCTCAGCTTCTATATTCAGTCACTAGAGCACTGGTACAATACTCGAGTGACGTTTGAAGCCAGGAATGAATAGCCTTGACTAGAATACTCTATAAAGAATCCAATAATTCACTGCATGTAAAGAATGATGTTCTACATCATATTAATGGGTTTTTTTTCCAAAATATTCTAGAAAATAAAAATAAATAAATAAATAAAAAGTTTGTTTCAAAACTGTCAAAAAAATGTTGGTGGGGCCTGGCCTCTGTTTCACCTATAGACGTGGCATCCCACCACACATCTACATTATTAAATTTAACTTAACACCTTAACACAAACGAATGTTTTTAATATTAACAGCATTGGCATAATTTTTAGTCGCGCCAGTGAGAACTTGGTCAAGAACATTTACGTCTGGTGTTACGGTAACATCTGGGTTCAAATTCAGGCCGAGTGGACTGTGGGTCGATTTTCCTAAACGGTTTCCCTCTCTACCTCCAACATGCAAATGCTGGTATATTTCCTCTACATTTTAAATTAATCATTCTTACAAGAATAACGTTTATTATTAGCCTACTTATAAGTATAACCAAACAGGTAGTGAAACGCAGGTAGAGAAATAAATAAAAACACATTTAACCTATTTTAGTATCTCGTAGGGAATAAATTCAGCTGGTGGTTCTTTTATTAATATTATACTAGCAACAGACCCCGACTATTTTACCATTGATTACCTTCTCTTAATACAACCTTGAACCTTTAAAAAACTAGCAATGCCGTTAAAATTTTGTGTATGATTTCCAACTTTTCATAGTTATAAAATACATTTTTAGTTAGTAAATGTATTGAAAGAATGTGTGGTGGCAGGTTATGCACCGTTCCTTTCCACTAGCAAGGTGTACCACATTGATAGATGTGTAACCCTTCCTTATCCTAGTTCAAATAGTTACGAGAAGAAAGATATGTGCTAATTAATAATTAATATATTGAAAATAGTTAATTGCTTATATATATATGTGAGTTTGATTTCGTCCTGTAATTATTATGGAACATCACAGGAGCCTGCACATAAAATTAGTGAGATATGGAATGATCCACAGCTTGTTTACAGTGTATACAAAAGTGGCATCACATTGACCTTAGCACTCGGTGTCAAACATAAACCAAACTAACAGTTTTTTTTATGAATATTATTAATGCAACAATCATAAATTACAACACATCAAACGGGTGGCCATATCTTAGTTAGTAGAGCCCGATAATAACATGTGCAATACGGTTAAATATACCAGATAAATACATTAGGAACAATCCAAACCATTTTAAGACGAGAAAACATTATTTTGGTGGTGTCAGCCACTGTGAGTGATGCTCAAACACTGGGGAAAAATTGATCCGCTAATAAAGAAAACGAAGCTAGTGGTATTTATATTAACATGAACGTACGAGGGAAGAGCCATATGGGCTAATACCTTATTCTCGCAACTCCTAGGTATTGCCCTAAGTTTATGTTTGCTCAAGGTTAAACAATTAAGTTAAAAAGGGCAACATAGCACCAAGGGGCTCTTAAGCACTCAACCGTTCTCACTAAACTCTTAGGTAACTTGAGCAAGCACGCCATTCATGCCTAAGAAACCAGCCATAGTGAAAGGGTTGCAAGACAACTAATAGAATAAGCAGATCACTAGGGATATTTATTTGACCTACACTCAAAAAGCCCAGCCCAAGTATCCAGACCTTGCATTCTGAACAAATAGTAAAACAGATAATTCGGCTATAGAAATGGATGGGGATAGGGGTTTGCTAAACTTGAATGCAAACGAATCACATGAAATCATAATGGCCTAAAGGACTATTTATTTTAAGAGAATAGCATAAGTCTCATAAGGGATTACAATACTATTTTAAGAAGTTGCGTATCATGCACAATAGTAATATGATTTCTTAACAATTCAAAACAATATTAATAGAAAGCGATCGAATCGCATTTAACTAATTAGGATATATTTATATAGTTAGATCACGTTCTAAGTCCAAACGTAAACATAGCAGATTTTAGTTAATAATACACAATATTATAAGCTAGAATGAATATAACTTATCATCTACTTCTATGTTCTAAGCCATTCAAAAGATAACTCTAAAAGGATCATAATAAGCCCGTCATGAAAGTGTTTACTTATAACATAACCATATTTATAAAACATTCTTATGTAATGGAACTAGTAAAGTTTTGCTCGTAACAATACTCCTAAATCTATAGTTGATCATAAACAAAATTATTCTCAATCGACAATCCGTGAGGCGTGGGTAACTATGACATGAAACTAATTAAGTTCTTTCTACTCTATCAGCTAAGTTAACAGTAAATTCCTATTATTTCAAAAATACCTAATGTATATATCCAACGATAATAAACATACAGAGAGTAGATTGAGAAGAAGTCATTCGAACTCGGATCCAAAACGGTTTAAGACCATATTATGTCGTTTTCAAACACCAAGCCTAATAAAAATTAAATTAAAAAATAAATATGTCAAAAGAATAAAAAAGTTAACGATCACTTACATGATGGTAAATTCTTAACTCCTATCTGCATCAAAGAGTGAATTTATTTTCTGGGTACTAGATTATATCTCAGTTTGAACAGCGGGGAAAATAGGTAGGGAGAAATCACATGAACAATTAAGACATTCACAGCAAGTCAGAAATGGCCCTTTCACAGACGCCTGCGCACAGCGTCGTGAGGATAACACTGAGGAGGTAGGGAGACACAGGTGATTGCACTTCTCGCTCTTTTCCCCAGGCTTGGCGCCTACGCAGCGTCTTAAGCTTGGAGGATATCGTACTAGCGCACAGGGGTCACATGCCACTCGGTGACTTAGTTCTTGTTTTCTTGATGAACTCAGCCGATGAGCAGTGTTCCGTGACGACGTGCGTGGAGTGTCCGTAGTTAGGGCTCTGACTTTCTGGTAAAATTGGGTAAGTGCTGTTTGCTCTTTTAAGCTGGCGCAGGCTGGGGGCTATGTTGTTTGTAGCCACGGTACAGCACTTATAACTACTAAACCGAAGTCATGTAAGTAAATATCTCCTTTCAGTAAAAGAAAATTATGATGCGTGAAAATATGCACAGTACAACTAGAAGGATCACTACTAAGACAATTGCATTTATTTAGCTATCATAAGTTTCTATAACCTGAACTGTACTTTTGAAACATTGCCCAAACACGAGATATACTTATTGGAAGTTACCCTTCAAGTAATCACCATAAACTGGTTTGAATAAACTATAACACCCAAATACGAGGTGTATTAAATAATTATAAGTTAACCATACATGATATAACAATAAACTGAAATGTTATTAAATATTAACCCGGACTCGGGATTCAGATGCTTGCTACGCATTCTTTAATTCCTAGAGGTGTCCCTTCTGTGTCTTGTAGGTGAAACTATCCTTTTTCGCATGATAAGTCGAATAGGCGAACAGCCGGCCGATCATTTCAGTGATATCTTCTCCAAGTGAAGACTAGGTGTAGACTGTTTTTTCATTTGTTGGCGCAACCTAATTTAAGTGAACGCAATGAGGTTTGGTAAAAGAAGGGGTGAGGAAGGGAAGGTAGCTCTGCCTCCTTCGAACCGTCTAGGAGGTTCGAGACTTGAGTATAGACGTCGATGGTCTAGTGCGCATGCGTTAATACTTCTTGCATATCAGTGGGTTGAGGAGTGTTCCTATTCTATATCTTCTTTTCTTGCGTAGAATACGATGGTGTAGCACGTGCACGGTTAGCGAGATGCTCAACATAGAACATATGAGAAGATGTTGGAATAATGTCTCTAGGCCTATAGTAAAGATCTGATTGGTGCAGGTTAGATATTTTTAACCCGACACAGTTATCAAGTCTACCTAAGTAAGCCACAACCTTTATATCTGAATATGCTGTTCTTTTTCGCTTTACTCTTGTACATTTTTCAATAAGGCTGACATTTTTTTTGGTTTTTATGTGGCCCCAACCACAGCTTTTTATCAACTTGAAATTTTGAATTTCAAAAACCGCGTTTTTTTATACACCCTATGTATGAGATGGAAAAAAAAGTTTCTTTCTCTGCTACACAATGGTATGTAGACGACACCACAAAAATTTCAGCTAAAGATGTTCATCCAGTTATATTATAGAGATCAATGTGATATATACACACACTTCCGATATTTGCTCTTATAGCATCTTGCTTAAGAAGTAGTAGAAGTAGTAGCCATCGTTTTGTGCTAGGCCTAATTTTATTGAAAGCATTTGAATAGGCATAGACTACTTACCTACTTAGCCTTCTCTGATGACATACCAAGTACCTTAAAATAATATTTGAGTATGAGCAAAATAATATCAATTAGTCATAATCGGTAGTATTTTTAGAAAATGAAAGTATTTAATTTCGTACTGTAGATTTTATTTTTTCTACAATCCTCTTTTATTTAAAGGTGGTGACACAAGTGTTTGAGTAAATATAGGAATTTAAGGAATAGGTTTAATCTGTATTAGCAAAAATAATTAACTAAGCTCTTCTCATAAGAACAAACACTTGTTAATCCCAGTAAAAACTCTTTTATAAATACATTTTAAACCAAACAGTTTAAATAATTTTAACAATAATTGTCAAATTTTCAAAATTAGGTTTTTGGCTATGTTTTAATTCGTAAAAGTAAAAATGCATTTTTCTACATAATTAAACACTGACATATTCCCCCCAAAAAACCCTTTAAACTCAATCTTCAAGGTCAATTCCAAAAAATTTCAATTTATTTTATAATATGTTGTAGATAGGCTAGGTAGGTACTTTTAAAGTAATTTAGTTTAGAAAAATAAACATAGGCATACTAGGCCTATTTATATTGATCGTGTATGATAATTCTTCGATACCAATTATTTTTAAGAAAAAATGTGTAGTATAATTATTTATAATGTAAATAACTTAAGGGATACCTACCCAGTTTGAACCAAAGTTCAACTGGATCAAAACTAAATAACCTACTGGAGGTTAGAAGAAAATGATTTACTGGGTTTAGCTTTTGTAGCTGATCAATTCAATAGTTTTCCTGTAACATAGATAAATAATAAATTGATCTCACATACACTTAGGTTGAGACAAACTTTTTAAGGAGCTCAAGTCACTTCACTGTTGCGAAGCACACTCCCCTCAATCGTGATCAAACCGCCATTCCTATTCTCAAAAATCATTGATGCATTTTTGGACTCAAATGATTATTATTTTACTCTCACGACAAAAATTATTTTCAAACATGAAATGTTGATATTTAGGAAAGCACAATAAATAGTTTGTAAGCTAGGAACCGCCATGATACCTCCTTAATTAAACTTTGATTAGTAATTGATATCGCCGGTAGAGTAAAACTAAAGCGCCTCTACATTCACCGATGACATTTATTTTATTTGATATTTTCTGACATGGTCTCTTTAACTTTAATATCAACCTCTCTGAATCTGTGATCTAAAATAAAGTGAGGGCCATCTGCACTATTAGCATGAATATTAGTCAAGGTTGTGTTGACGTCTAAAGATAAATAATAGCAATCCATTTTTGCTTATAATGTATTTTGACATTTTCTGGTCAGGTATGATTCAAGATATGTAGATTTTTTTTTATCTAAAAGTAAGTTGTATTCATGATTAATTAGCAATAATTGGCTTTTGTTTTAATTTAACCTCTTTATACACAAACCAAAAACTATCATGTTATTTACTATAACATTGTAATGAGAGTGATTTGTAATCTAGTATGAATATTTTATACATCATGTTAATATGTTTAAAGAGAATCATAGAGTTTATAAACATAAAGGCTATTTGAAAATTCACAATATGTGAACCTCAAGCCAAGTGCACATGAAATTTCACAGGAATTGACTTAAAGGCTTTGGTGTAAATTTTCGGCTATAGTACGCTTAGGCCGAATGCAATAGTTTTTTTTTGCTACTTGTTGTCACTAAATATAAATTTCAATAAATAATGACCCTCTTTGTTGGTTGTGTATTCGGGAATAATACCATTTACAATCTTATAAAATCATTTATTTCATTTAGTTAGAATATATATTTTATCACCACCACTACCATCATCACCACCATCAATACCACTACCACCATCATCATCATCATCAATAGGAAAACGATAAATCGAAAGTACCTGGTTTGATAAAGTGATAATTTTGAATAATTATACAACTAAAACAAAACAATCCAATCCTAAGAGAAACGTAATTACTGACTCGGATTTTACTTTTTTTTATATTATAATGTTGACCCATTAAATTCTTTATTCTGTACTACATTATTTTCCCTAAAAAATAAATTGTTCATTTGATAAACATTATCAGAAATTTGAATATATTTGCTCATTAAAGGCAAGGTTTTGTTGGGTTGGTTGGATATAATAATTTTTTATAAATTATGGAAGTTTGAAAATTAAGTTTGTACCATAAATTCATAATATTTATTTTAAACATGAGCTCAGAATTTTTTAAATGTCACGTTATCTAGCCCCCATGGCATTTGTTACTTGCCAGTACCCGGTTAAGCCTAGTCAGTTTTTTGATGTAAATTAATTTTGCTTATTACTAAATTGTATCTTGTCTTTTGTGGATGCCATTGATTTCTTTGAACACTAGGATCTAAAAAACTGGGGAGAACAATATTTAAATTTTTATTTGGTAAGTGTATATTTTTAAAGGTTTTTGAAGTACTATTGATTCGATGTTTAATTTTGTTTGTAAATATAATAACAGAATATTCAAATTTGGTTAGAAAAGTAGTAAAGTAAAGTTGTGAGGTAAAAAAAAAATAAAAAGAGTGCTCCACTCAGTATAACGCGTAACACTCACGATAGGCTTAATTGTTGAACATTGTAATGCGGGGGCTCATATCCCATTCGTGTGTACTGATGTTGGTTTTATCTAAATGGTTTTTTAGGGACAGTCTACAAATAGCGATTTTATTTTAACGTTTCATACCAACCTACTTGATCAACTAACACCGACTTTTTCTGTAATTAGTTTTTGTTTTCCTTACCCCACTGAAGAAAAAAAAAAATTCGAAAAGAGAATGCATTACTTAGGTAAACAAATTAAAGGATTATTGTTATCATTCTTCAGGTAACAATGACGTTGGATGTAGTCTTACTATTGATTCTATTTCAATATTTATCTTTAAATAGATTTATTTGTCATAATTGACGTTCGGCTTGGGGTTTTATGATTTTTTATTGTACTACTATGCTCTATTACAAAATGTGATGATGATAAGAAATATTAAAAGATTATAAAAAATAATTATTAGCAATACTTAAAAGCTCGTGACAGAACAAAGGATGCAAGGAACGTTTAAACATTGGCCTGATTGACCTACATAGGCTGTTCCACTCTCAAATTGCAGTACAGGCTCTTATGGACTATTACCAACTCTTTCCAACCCATTGGTTTTTCCGTTAGCGCTGTCCTTTTTCTAATAAGCAGAGTTGCCATTTTGTAGCATAGATTTGAACGTCGTTATTTCTATGAAATAAGCAAGGCATATTAAAGAACATTCACTTATGCATCTTGTGAAATCAATTTAAACCACCATAGATGTTTTTAAATCATTTTTTTTTTCAAAATATGAAAATATGCATTTCACGAGGTTCCAAATATACCACGTCATAAGTCTCGTTCCAATTGTGTGGAAAATTCAGTAATTTTATGTCGACTGTTATAATAGTTATGAATAACGTCTGCAAAGTCTGAAAGGAATATCTTTTACACAATGTTAAAAAAAATAAATTAAAACGTATTATATCTCCTGAAATATTTAAAGTAAAACATGAAAAAGTTGTCTTGTTAGAAACTTTTTTTTTTTATTTTGCATAGGTACATTATCTTTAAGAAATTATAAGAAAAGCTCAAATTTATTTTTGAAAAAACCTATGGGCTAATAGCGCCCCCCATTTATGTGTGGTAGTGTTTTTAATTTGAAGAGAGTGTAGTTCACCTTACACTCTGTCTGGTCTTGAAGAGCAGAGTAATGTTATACAGTTGTAGTATTGAGGACTGAAGCATTAGTTCATCCCATCCACATCAAAATTAATTATATTGGTTTCACAAAATACAAGGTTCAGTCACTTATACATACATTATACTAGTTTTTGTTTGTAGTTATAGTTTACTAAACAAGGTTTTATTGTACTTTCCAAGACATTGTTAAAATTTTGAGAATACATTTTATATGCAACTCAAAATTTTACTATACTATGCTTTTTAATTAAGAAAAACAGTTAACCAGAGAGGTGGGTGGCTGATCAATCTAAGGTTTTACACTCGCATTTACACTTTGCCACCGTTTGTAATCAGGCCCGGGTTCGAGTCCTGGTCGAACTCACTGAAATTAGTTAAACACTTTAGCACAATCGGTAGCATGTGATACAACTTGAGATAGGAGTCTGGGCTACATTCCTGGGATGGTTTGAGATTTATCTTTTGTAAATTGTCGGATAGGGGTCTGGGTGTTGTGTTTTTTTAGTATCAGGGTAGTTTGTAAGTCATGTGTTGATATAATCAGCGTGTTCGAAAAGTACATCTACTTAATACAACATAATTATCCGAGGTTGATTTTAACAAGTTATTTTTCTATAATTTTAGGAAAATACTGGTGCACATACTCTTAGCCACTTTTCTAGTCCTTTACTCCGTTATATTATTGATTTAAATCAGTGTAAGATGCTGACAGTCAAAACACAGTCTTCAGGCATAGCACTCTGTGTAAACATATATATAACCCTGCTGAGCTTCGCACCAATGAATCCTACTGATGACAATCCTCTTAGAAAAGCAAAGCACAGCTGTTTGAAACTTATACAAGAAGCCTCTCTCCAGTTGTGAGCCATTATTCTTGTGTTACGGGCTACTGTCATTATTTTGGCGTGGGCTGACATAGTGCAAGGAGTGTTTGGTGGTTTAATATTTTTTTTAAAATCAAACGTCTGATCATATTATATTTTAATTTTTCCTTATATTTTTAGTCATAACATATTTTACTTTATATGGGATAGTAATTTTATGTATTATTTATTATTAATTCATAGTGTTTAGTGTTAGTTTTTTTAAACAATTCTTCATGGAAACGTTAACAAGAAAAGTAGGCTTACTGAGAAGCAAAGAACGTCAAATAGTAATGAACGTTTTTAATTATTTTACTAAGACAATGAATGTCACCAAAACAGTTAGGGAAACATATAAAGCCACGAAATATTCTGAAAGAACTATTCACGCATTAAGAGAGGAAAAAAATGTGGTCCTTTGTAGACTCCTTCAAAAAGAAAACAAAAGAGAAAAGGTAAACAAACAAATTCAAGAACAGACACATACAACAGTATCGTACAAAGTGGTGTTCGTTGTCTTGTCCATTCCTGGTTGTTCTACAACTTGCCCCCTACTCTAAGTATTATTTTAGTGAGGGTAAACACAGACGACACACTGCCAAATTTCTCACGAACTACCTTATACAGATTTTTGCAGGAGATGGGTTCCAAGTACGAACGGAGGGAATAACAAGAGTGCTTTCATTGAAAGGGATGACATTATTAGGTGGCGTCATAAGAATTTGAAGGATATTAAGAAGTTCAGCGCTGAAGGTAGACCTATTATTTATACAGATGAATCATGAGTAAATGTTAGACATAGCGTTTCCAAGGAGTGGAAAGATACCACCATTCAGAGTTCTCGGCAAGCATTTCTTGAGGGTTTAAGCACGGGAATGAAGCCACCACGGGCTCGCGGACCACGCTTTGTAATGGTTCACGCTGGAAACGGCAATGGCTTTGTTGAAGGTGCTGAGCTCACGTTTTTGTACAAGAAAAACACAGCAGATACCCATGACAAAATTAGCGGTGACGTTTATGAAAAGTGGTTTTCAGAATCAATTACTCGCTAATACACCTGAAGGAGCTGATATCGTAATCGATAATGCAGTCTATCACAGCAGAAGGTGTGAAGCGATTCCGACTACATCATGGCGTAAATCTCAACTAGCTGATTGGCTTATCCAAAAGAACATTAGTGTTGATGACAAAATGTTGAAACGGGAAATGCTGTATCTGGTTTCGCAACACAAACACAAATTTGAAAAATATAATGTGGATGAGATGGTGAAGGCGGTGGATCTACAAGTCATTCGTTTGCCTCCGTATTGTTGTGAACTCAGCCCTATAGAGATGGTGTGGGCTCAAGTAAAAACATTTATTAAAATTAATACAATTCTTGTTTTAAGGTTAAAGATATGAGGCCTTTAATAGATGCCGTGTATGAAAAGGTTTCTGTAGAAAACTGGTTCAATCATGTAAATCACATCGAAAAAAATTGAGAATGACATGTGGAAAGCAGACGAGCTGCAAGATGACGAGGAACAGTTTTTAATAAGATTAACGTCATCATCTTCATCGTCCCCTGTGTCATCTCCTTCCATAAGTCCACCTACTCACTCTCAAAACTTTGAGCTACCTGGGCCATCCACTAAACACTACTTCACAATTGATGGAGCCACACATTTGTGCGGGGACAGAGATGAAGCATAACGGTATTTAGTTTTAAACTAATATACTAACCTAAACTAAATTTAATAACACTTTACAGAGAAGGCTTAAATTTGCTTGAATGGTTTTTAGAAGCCCCTCCCCCCCTTTATAATTACCAGTATTTTAATTTATAAAACTATTGTGTGTTAATTTATTATTATTATTGAGTGTTTGTTATACTATGATAAAGATGAATTAGGTAATTGTTTATAAAATTACTCACACATTCACATGCAAACAGGGAATATTTTTGTATAAACCTTTATACTTGGGAAGACCATTTTTGAAAGGATTCGATCTCCAACCTATTCATCGCAGGTGACAGTGTAAAGTGTATATTAAAAGCGGCATTAATATGATAATAAACAAAATAATACACAATTCTTGACAATCCAAACTTCAAATTGATTGCGATAGCGTGTATAAAGTTTGTTTGATTTGCTAAGTTTGAATGTAAAAGTTGTCTGTTTCGAGCGGGTGAGATCTTGCAACTGCGCGCTCCATAAGACCTGTACTGCAGAGTAAGAGTGGAACGGACTATAGGTGCCATGTTAGAATGGACACACTACTTTTTATTCTGCCTTCTGGCCTTGTTTACCGTGAGGATTGCTGACACTCGTTTTATGTTGTCAGCGCATATGATCTATTTCTCTCTATCATAACACCTTTCGATACTCGTTTTGTCATTCACAATACAGAACACAACCATGTAAACAAACACCCTCAATATAGGCGGTGTCGATATAAATATCATACAATGGAAAAATTTTGGATCAAGATTTTACAGTAAATTAATTTATACAAAATAAAAGCTAGTTGTTAAATCAAAACCTATGTTGTAATGTTTATTTTGTGATTATATTGAGTTTGTTTTAGCTATGTAACTATTCAAAATTATCAAACTTTATAAATGTTTATATTATTCTGTTAAATCCTTATCCATAAACATATTTAGTCTGGTACACGAACCACATATCTCACGCACGCTACAAAGCCAAATAGGACAAAAGATAAAGTCTTAGACCGGACTATGTTGTCCATCACTTCCTGCCATAACTACTCTAGTCAGTTCAGTCCAGATTGACCAACTTAACTTGTACACATCCCTGCTACAGAGTATATTACATACCTCCCCTCCTAGATATATACACATAATCTTTCAGGTACACAGAAATACGCAACTGTCTCTGTGGCCTCAGAAGAGGCCATGATTCTGGTGTTTCTGGCTGTTGACCTGTCTTATTCACCAGTGCTGCTGGCTGTCGACCTGTATTGTCTATCAGTGCTTCTGGCTGTTGACCTGTGTTGTCTATCAGTGCTTCTGGCTGTTGACCTGTGTTGTCTATCAGTGCTGCTGGTTTGCTGCTCGTGGTCTTCTCTTGCCGGAGGTGGTAGTGGTTGTTGAAGTGGTCTTGCTCTCTGATGTGTCACAAGGTCTTTATCTGTGTATCTTGCCGGTTTAACTTGTGAAAGTGGCCTCTCTCAGGCATCCTCTAGTTAAGGTGTTCTTTCATAGCGTTTTCGAAGTTGGTCTATGTGTTTCGTTTGTCCAAGTCGTTCCTTAAAACTGACACGGTACATATTCCTCCCTAGCACGTCAGTGACCACTGCTGGCATCCATTTAGACCTATTTACTCCATACTGCCTTGCCCAGACTATGGCTCCTTCTGTGAAGACTCGCATATTCTCCGTATCTTGAGGGAGTGCCGCAAAGCCTGTTATTTGTCTATCTGGATGTAGCACATCCAAACGTGTTCGGAGTTGCCAATGCATTAGAAGCTGAGCTGGACTTTGGCCTTTAGTTCCAGTGGGGGTTGTCCGAAGCATGAGGAACATTTTTGCGAGCCTAGTATGCCAGTCGCTTGTCGTTCTTCCCAACTGTTTCTTAACTGTTTGAACCATACGTTCTTCTTGTCCATTGCTTGCAGGGTGATATGGTGGTGCTGTTAAATGCTTAATTCCATTGAGCTTAGGAAACCGTTCATACTCTTTAGACACAAAATTACGGCCATTGTCACTTACTAGGACTGATGGAAGCCCATGTGTAGCAAAAATGTCTCTTAGTTCCATTATTATGCTCGTTGATATTGTAGACTTCATCTGTCTGACCTCAGGCAATTTAGAATGCGCATCCACAAGTATTAAAAAGTTTTGTCTTTGTATCGGCCTTGCCATGTCAATGTGTAGACGAATCCACGAGCTTGTTGGTGCTGTACATGACTGTACTGGGGCCTGTGGGGGATTGTTCCTGTTTTATCGACAGGTTTGGCAAGTTCCCAACACTTCTTCTATGGTTGCGTTCATTTTAGGCCACCATGTATAGGTGAGAGCTACTGATTTTGATTGCACCACACCTTGATGTGTAGCATGAAGCAAGAGGAGAATATCACTCTGCTACCCCAAAGTAAGCAATCTTGTGACAAATATATTTCATAGCGCCGTGCGGTGTAGGGCTTGAATTCCTCCACCACCTCATCTTCGAAGCAACCCTGTAAAACCCACTCTTTAACCTTACACAGCACAGGGTCCTTTATTGTTTCCCTGGAAATTTCAATAAATGAGATTGGCAGGTCTTTCATTTCTAGCATAAAAATGCCCTTGGGTTCTATATTCACAGTTTCTGAAGTGTTCATTGGGAGACCGCTAAGCCCATCTGCATTTCCATGGTGTTTCGCTGGTCTATAAATAATGTTATAACCATAACCTCCTAGCATTAAGTTACACCATAATATCTGCGGTGTCATAACACTTGGCGTCTGGCGAGTAGGATGAAATAATCCTAGAAGTGGCTTGGGATCTGTGACTATTGTGAAAGATTTGCCCAAGAGAAACTGCTGGAACTTGTTGACACCAAATATAACCGCCAAACCTTCCTTATCGATTTGAGTGTAGTTACGCTCAGCTTGTGCCAGTAGTGTTCTTGATCCAAACGCTACCGGAGCTTCCATTCCATTGTCCATAATATGGAAGAGGACCGTTCCAACCCCGTAAGGAGATTCATTACACGATAGTATCAAAGATCTACTTCTATGATAATGCGTCAGAACTAAGTCTGATGTTAAAATGCCTTTTGCTTTATTGAATGCATTCCCTGGTTTTGAATCCACTGCCATGGTGTATCCCTATCTAGAAGACGGTGTAAGGGTTCCAAAACAGTATCTTTGTCCATCAGGAATCTCTCATAAAAATTGAGAAGTCCTAAGAAAGCTTGAAGTTCTGTTTTGTTCTTAGGTGCTGGAGCTTTTTGTATGGCTTCAACTTTGTCTTGTAATGGGTGAATGCTTTGGGCGTCTACATGAAAACCTAAAAATGACACCGCTGGAACTCCAAACCTGCACTTATCCTTCCTTAACCGCAACCCTGCATCACTCAATATTAGTAGTACTTCTTGTACTCTAGAATTATGTTGTTCTCTATCTTTGCCCGATATAAGTATGTCATCCAGGAGTACTACTGTACCTGGTATACCTGCTATTAGACCTTCAATAAGCATTTGGAAAACCCACGGTGCTGCACTAATTCCAAAAAGCATTCTTGTCACCTGCACCAAGCATTTTGGCGTATTAACCGTTGATATTTTAGAAGATTCTTCATCCACTTTAACTTTGGCATAAGCATGTGCAAGGTCAAGCTTAGAAAATATGGTTATACCTGTTAGGCACGCAAAAGCTTCAGTTGCAGTTGGTAACTGGTAATTGTCAGGGCATATAGCTCTATTAACTGTACTCCGGTAGTCCCCGCACAACCGCAGAGATCCATCCCGCTAGGCACAATCACTAGGGGTGTAGCCCACTTTGAAAATGATCCTGGTTTGTATATCCCTTCATCAAATAACCTTATAAAATCTCTCGATTGACATCGTCTGTCAGTGTCAGTGGTATTGGACAGCTCCGTAGATACTGAGGGGTCCATTTTTAATTAAACTGGTGGTCCAAGTTATTCTCCTAGTTTGTTATCTTCAAAAGCTGACAGTTTTTGTACTGTCTCCATGAACTTACTATCAGTGATATGGTGAATTCCTTGCATTTTAATTCCGAACTCAGTGAACCAATTTCTCACAAGGAGGCTTGGCCCATTTCCTTCCACCACGGTTACGGGCAGAGTAGTGGACAGACCGTTTTATGTGGCCTCCACATTACACCAACCCAGGATACAAAGAGGCTGTTTTTTTCCCTAGGTGCAAAGCTAAATATCGGAACTCATAAGCTTTGGTTTAGAGGTCCATATTTTTTCATAGGTTACTGAGCTGATTACTGTTAGGGCTGCTCCTGAATCGGTCTCCATGTGATGTTTAGTTCCATTCAACATTACATTTATGTGAAAGGGTGGGTTGTCTTTAGTTTCAATTGCCATAGAAAACAGCTGATATGCCATATCTAATTCTGATCTTGCAGGTTCCATGGATGCTAGATGGTTGGTTTGTGGGTGTCGCACTCTTCGTTTGACGTCATTTAGTCTCTTCGACCTACATGCCCTTTCTTTGTGGCCCAACTTCTTATAAAAAGACATATCGCATTCGCCCAGGGACATTCAGAGGTTAGATGCTCTTTGTCACAACGATAGTCACCACTGGCCCTTTTGTTGGCTTAGAGAAAATCTTTGTTGATAATTGGCACCTCCTTGTTGAGACTGGTGGTTTCTAGATAGTCTGTGTACTTCCATCGAGCCTGTTTCTTGGTCTTGGTACCCAACCGGTGTTGCGGAAGTTGGCCACATCACACGTTGATGTTGTGCCACTGCTTCACTACTTACTGCCATGGCAATTGCCTCATCTAACTTCATTTCGTTTTTAGAAAGCATTTCGCGCTGCAGTGTCTCATCCGCGACCCCCTGCACTAAACGATCACGCAGCATTCGATTTGTAAATGTTCCAAAGTTACAATGGTTGGCCATCTCTCTCAAAACGGCAACATATTACACAATGGACTCACCGGGTTGCTGATCCCTTTTACTGAAATTGAAAGTTTGAACCATATCATTGTGTTTTGGCGCAAAATGGCTATTTAAAACGCTAACTAAATCACCAAATGATTTAGAATCGGGATCCTCTGGCGCCACTAACGTAGTTAAGCGATCAAATGTGTTATCCCCGATCACACAAAACAATATAGACCGTTTATTCTTATCGTCGATGATGTCATTAGCAATGAAAAATTGTTCAAACCTCTTTGCGTAGTTAGTTCACGTGTGTGGTTGGGTAGTATCGAATTCCGCGAAACGCTGCCATTATGTACACTTCGGTGGCTTGACCTATACCATGGGTTAACGTATCAATCACCTCGACGCCAAACTGTTATGTCCTTACACATTCACATATTTATTCTGGAACACGAACCACATATCTCGCGCACGTTACAACGCCAAATAGGAAAAACGATAAAGTCATAAGACTGCACCATGTTGTCCATCACTTCCTGCCATAACTATTCTAGTCAGTTCAGTCCAAATTGACCAACTTAACCTGTACACATCCCTGCTATAGAATATATTACATATTCGATTTGTCTTCTTCACAAGTAGTCAATATAACTTTGGTTAGAAAACGCGTTTTATTTTTTATGTGATGCTATTTATATACCTACATAAAATAAATAGAGAACTCTATTACTAGTGAAATGCTTATGCTAGTAAATACACACACTTTTAATCCACACAGTAAATATTATATATATCTTTTCAATACTTTTAAAATCATAAAAAGTGTTCCTGGATAAATGGTTACCTTAACCACCTCACTCAAATTTACAAATTATCCGAAATTTTGGCTAGTTCTATCTGAAATTGGATCTTCCTCCTTTATATCGAATATCATGGATTTTACTTTACATAGATAATAAATAAATATACAAAACAAATACAATATTTTTAAATTCTCTATATAATAAAAGGTATCTATGTCTATGCGTATCTACAGACTATGTATCCGTATTCCCTTTTCCTTTGTTATTAGGAATAACTATTCGCGTAAACATAGTCATCCTTAATCACGTGAACCTGAGAACCAATGGGACTTCATCCAATGAAACTCTTAAAGAATATCGACTACAGCAAAAAGCAACCGCCAAGCAATTAGCCGATCAATAAAAGAAACTGAATGAGACAACTTATATATATATATATATACACACACACACAATGTCTATGTTATACTTGAAATTAGTTTACATACAATCACAATGAAATTAATATCATGAGCTATCAGATAACGCAGCCACTATCCCCTCGGCTGTCTTAGGCTTAGAACACCAAGTGTACTGGGTTCAATATCTCAATATCTGTAAAAAGGGGTAATATTTTTTCGATTTAAAGAATCTTAAATTTAGATGCGGATGTAATACCTACTTAAAAACTATAATAGCTTGGCTCCTTATACTGTCATTAAAATTTAATATTTATTTTAATTAACCTAAGTGTAACCAATTTGGGAATATGTGTTACTGTAATATTTTGGTTTGGTCAAAATGTTGCTAAAAACGACATCAATACCCAAGGATTAGATGCATATTTTGTTTTTGGCAAAGCATATAGGCCTATTGATCAATAATCCAAATAAATAGAAAATATTAATTTTACTGGGGTTATATAGTTAGAGTTACGGACTTTCTGTATTTAAAATAATAAGCTTGATTTTTAAATAATTGTTGAACGAAATCAACAAAACACTTGTTTGAATATTTTGTCCTTTACTGTAGCCTATTAACAATGCTAAGGAATTGTTTATAATGGGCAATGTTTTAAACTTAAATGAATATATTCCTTGCCATTTTTTTTTTAAACATATCTGATTACTTTAACTTTGGAATATTACTGTGGACTAATTTTAAATGTATTCATATTGTGTGTAGGTTTTTCAAGATATTATTTGTGAGTTATTAATTTATTTTATCTTCATTGCCGCTACATGGAGGAAAAGACATTCACTCTGAAGATTGAACCAGAAGATACCTTAGAATATAATCTTAATCAAGAAGTGAATTTGGAAATTAAGGTATGAAATGGTCAGAATTGCATCAAGTTTAAATACATTAATCTTACGATTTATCTTTTGGACTCAGTCCTGAGTACTAGCACAATAGCACATGTCTACACTATTCACATAGCTACGATACTCTTGTATATATAAGTAAGGTCAAATTTAGATTAAGTCCACCCGCATTTTCGTGAAGAAAAATTTAAAAACCGTCTATAGAATATAACTAAGAAACATCTAGCCAGAATTAAAAATCTGACCTCATAATTGACAAGCCAGACAAAACGCTCCTTTGCTTGCCCGCCAATGTGATTAATAACTTTGTAAGAGTGTACGTGGATGTTTAATAGTTCATATTATCTTTAACTACAATTTTATATGAAAAGACATGCAAATTAAATGTCATGCTTATCTAGCATATTTTGCCAGTAAAGGAGGCAGGTGTATTGAGAATGTGTTAACCTATATGATATTACTTTTTCCCTCTTCTCAAATGCAGATTCATTCTAAGATCTATATATTGATTCAAAAAAATTTATATCCCAACGATGTGAATAAAATGTACAGAAATACTCGCTTTGGCGGCCGCGTCATCTAACGCACTACTCTCGCAGTAGACTAGACTGCCGATGACGGGCATATTAAGTTTCGAATCTCGGTCGGGTGTACGGTGGGGGTGTTTTACAAAATGGTTGTCCACTCTCCCTCCATGCAAATGTGGTTACACCTCATATTAGTATAATTTTTCTAATCTCTGAAACTATTAATGTAATTACTACATAAGTGTATAACTTAGCGGGTAGTGAAACGCGGTTCTAATAAAATCTATAGATTTAGGACGAGTAGTAATAACTAAAAAAAAGTTGTTGATATTAACTTTGTATCTAAGATCTTAGAAATACAACAAGCCTATACATTTTAATTTACAGGTATCTGGAGATCTAAATTGTTTTAAAAGAATACATGGATGGTTCTAAGAATGTACCCTGGCCTCCACAATCTTATTCAAATAACATCG
The DNA here is from genome assembly GCA_902155825.1 of Timema genevievae. NCBI lineage: Eukaryota > Metazoa > Arthropoda > Insecta > Phasmatodea > Timematidae > Timema > Timema genevievae. The sequence goes on along the minus strand of CABFWO010000801.1, from coordinate 177,332 downwards.
GTTAATAATTGTATGAGTTAATTACTTTATTGTTTTGATTGCTCTTTGTTTCAATTAAGTTTTAATTTAAGATATTTTTCCTGGGTAGATTTTAATAATTTTTATTTATTCTTTTTAAGTGTTTAAGTCCAATTTCTACATTGTGAAACTTGCTTCGTTCAAATTTCTAGAATGAACTTGATACTCCAATAAAATCAGAGGTAGTTTTGAAAGAAGAATTACATGACTTCGAGCAGCTTGAATTTAAACCAGACTCGATATCATTCCCTCCTATTAGAGAAGATGTTGATGTAAGTTACTTTGGTATGCATAATAATGAAAAATAATTTTGTATTTGGTCTAGTTTTATAAGGATAAACATTGATTATTATTGAGTAAAAATCTAAATGTGAAGGAAAGTCGATTAGAATTATTAAATATACCTGAATATTATTCTAAACCTGATTATTTTTGTCAATAATTTTTGTTGAAACAAAATAATGATAGATGGATCCAATATTTTTCATATCCTAATCTATGATCTGATATGTTCTTTATGCTTAGTAAAATCTAGTATTAATCAATAGAAGCTAAAGCAGAAAAACATTGAAACCTGGAAATGCCAGAGGATGAATGCTCAGATTTCAAGGGTAACCATAAAATTCCATGGAAAAACCATAAATATGATAGGTATTTAACCAAAAATAGACGAATTTAACTATTCTGTATAATAAATTAGATTAATTTCGCGCTAAAACATTAAAATAAATTGGAAATGTTTTGGTTTCTGATGTTAACAAAAGATTTTGCCTAAATCTATGTTCTAACATGACATGTTTATACTTTGATGATGTTTTATACTCCTCCAAATTTACACCTGGCCAAATATAATAACAAATATATAATAACTAGCACAAATGTTTATATTTATTGGATGTTTGTATTTTTTATATTTGTGATCTATGTAATGGAAAAATCATCATTAACTGAGGAAAATTTGAAATAGAATAGATAAAAGGAAATTTAATAATATCTGGAAAACTTGGAAAAGTCAGGTCATTTTACAAAACAAGTTCTCGAGGTAGTCAGTGAATTCTAATTTTAGAAAACATATTTATTGTAAGATTTTAACTTTATTAATATGGTGTGCTTTTCACCCTAAATTATAAATTTGTTTAAATTGTTTTTAATTTTACAAAAAAATTAAAGTTGTAAATAAATTTAATATCTTGTGCTATGATGAGAATTTTAATTCATTGTGGTTTAGTACTATATTAAGGAGTTAGTTATTAGGTTAATCCAATAGTAGTTAGGAATACACCTTTAATAAACAGTACAAGAGCTAAAAATAATTCTCAAATCTAATTTTTTCAACTAGAAAATACTTTTCAATCCTGTATTCACGAATATTCTTTAATGTTTAAGGAATCAAAATATCCCATGCAAACATAATATTAAAATTTATTGATATAATTCTACTGTGAATGACTTAATTAAATTATCATAAAATAACTTCTGATTTAAGATTTTTAAAAATTAGATTGATTTGAAATCTTCAATAAAAATACTTGGAAGTCTCTCCGATAGTAACCAAGATTATGAATCAGAGAAGTTTCAACCTCTCATTATACCAGTATTGAGGGTAGGGGTTGTTTCCTTGAGATAATTTCTGAAGAGATCTAGTTTAATATTTAAAAATTATAATCAATGATAAGGCTCTGATCCTAAGTAGATAACCAACCCTATTGAGCTAATGAACCCAGTTTCGATTCCCGGTATAGCCGAAAATTTATCCATGGTGAAATATGGTTTCACCCTTTCAAATTGATAAATTAATGTCTGAGGACTGGACGTTGTGGTTGTCCTTATCTTTAAGTTAGAATATAAGGCTTATGAAGCAATGAAAAGCCAAACCAGCTCGTAGTGAGAAATATATGACTTGAATAAAAAATTGACCTGGGCCACAGGCTTATAAACAGTAATGGATGTAAATTAAAGTTCTCATTACATTGTATCATTAGTTTTGTTAAGTTCAGCTTTAATCAATATAATTTTTGAATGCAATGGTATTTTATAAAATAAATAACATTTTATGTGTGTCCTTGTTCTAATTCGGAGAGTTAGTATTTTAAAAATGTGTTTCTAAAGTAGACTACCGATTTGCATCTTATTTGAAAGTATTTTGATGAAAATGGTTTATTTTGTAGCAGCGTTCAAGATTTAGGCGGTTTTTAATTGAAAATGACTATTTAGTCAGTATAATGTTATTACTTATAATTTTAATAAAAACGAGTGTGTTATCATTGTGCCATTTAATAAATTGATTACCAGGCATGTGTGAATATTCAAATTTTTTACGAGTTTCAAACATAGAATAGCCCAATATTCCTTTTGGCCTGATGAATACAAAGTTATATTATCAAGCGTAAAGAGGGTTTGGTCCTTTATCTCTTTAAATCTCAACTTTGGTGTTCTCCATCTTGAATGTGGTCTGCTGGTGTGTTGGTCAGGTGGGAATTCCTTATCAGCAACAAGTGAGTTCTATCAAACTGGAAAGAAAGTCCTAGAATATTGGGGTTGTTGAGTTAAAGAATGGTTATGTCAACAAAGATGTGTACAAGCTGGAAAGAATAGATATTTTCTTATCTATTATCTCTATATAGGGACGATATGTTAAGCAGTGACCTCTCGTGAGGTAAGGCTCTGGTGCGCCAGCCCCTGCAATATAAATAAAAATAATCAAAACATATTTTCGAATTCCATATCAATTTTCTCATATCTATTCATTATTTAATGAAAAACATAAATTAATAACATTTTTTTCCGTTAAATAATTTCTCCATTTAATTGAGCAAATTAGTAAAACCATAAATTATAAACACAAGGCACCATACACAAATAATAGTAAAATTAGGGTAACATTTTATTGCCATCACTCTGTGGCTGTGGGACGCACCACTCAAGCTCTAGGTGCATTATAGCATGGCTACCATAATAACCTGACATCACTAGCGTTATAGAAACAGCCTTTTACTCCGTCCAGTGAATTCTATCAAAGAGAGTCCTTACTGAATGCTGACAACAAACTGATCACGCAGACATACGACAAAGCCGATTTCATGTGTGGACTTGAGGGAGTAGAAAATGTTAAAATCAACGAAAAATATAAAAATGTCTATTATGTTTATTGTTATGTTCACCAATTAAATAAATTGCTCGAACAAGTTACTTCTAGATTAAATAAAGTGAGGTTGTTTTTTTTTGGCCAATTTAAATGAGCTTGTGTATTTTCCCCCCCACTCTTCAGACAAGAAAGTGGCTTTAAAGGATATTTTATTTGATATTCTGTCTTGCGACAGGTACATTAATTTTGTCATTGACATTGATATTATATCGCTAATAAGCCCTGTCCTCGGATTCCTCCTTCAGCTCCCACAATTTTCTTCTTTCCTTCAACCTTCCCTTCTATGATGTCATGCAGAAGACCGTTCCTCTTGAGAATGTGTCCGATCCAGTTTTCTTTGTTTCGAAGAAGCATATCCAAAATGTTTCTCTTCCCACCCACTTTTTTAGGACTTCATCATTTGTTACTCCGTCTCTCTGCCTGATCTTCTCATGTATTATCCAGCACCACATTTCAAAGTTCTCCAAGTATTTCATTTCCAACTTAATAAGAGTCCAAGTTTCTGCTTTATAGAGTGTGATGCTCCAAATATAACATATCATCAGTTTCTTCCTCAGTCACAAGCTCAACTTGCTGGTCAGCAGTAACCTCCTCTTGTTGAAAGATTCCTTGGCCATGGTGATTGTTGACATGATTTCATCCGTAGGCATCCTTTGTTGGCAGACTTCCCTGGTACTTGACCTATTCCGTTTTCCTACTCCTGGTTTCAAATGTAGGTTATCTAACTTCTCAAAATATAATTTTATATACAATTATAAAACCAATTAACTTTTATTAGTAAAATTTTCAAATTAACGGCTTATTATCTCAAACGATAAAGGAGCTAAGCAAGCAGTTAATCATTTAAAGGGTCATAAAATTTGATCCTAGAATTGAAGGAATATTTAGATCATCAACTATTAGAAAATTAATGGTCATTTTAGCTCTCCTAGTCTACATTAATAAAAATAAAATATAAATGCTTTGGTTAGCATTATTTAATAATAAATAATTCATTGATGCTATCTATAAGCTTTTAGTTTATTATAATAACATAATATTAAGAATCAGGTCTCCTTACCAAATTCATAGATTTCCTAATCTCCTTAATATTAGCTATAATATGTGTTTCGTCTACCTTGCATGATCCGATATTTAAATTATATCACTTCCCCCTGGGTCAAAAGTGCAAATTTGATTTCGTCTATTGGAACTTAGGACCTCGCTTACATTCTAGTAATGGAACCTTCGACTCCCTCACATATTCTATCAATGGAACCATCTAATCCTTGCTTCATTTCTGGCTGAGTAACAAACTGACAAAAACTTAGTTCAGTTGGAAACCTAGTCAAACTTTCCACTAGAAATTCACTTTCATAATTGAAATGTACACCACAGTGTCATCAGGAGCAAATTCGATACCTTTACAATTGCATGGATTTCTTTCTTAGCTCTTTTATTTCTCCAGGGCAAGAGGGCGAAATTTAAACCATTACCTTGATTTTGTGCCCAATTCCTCCTACGCTTTTGGTCCTTAAAAGACCAGCGTTTTCAAATTTGTTTTGAAAGTCTACACAATCAAAATAATGTGACAAATCTACATTGTCAAAAATACATATATTTTTCTCAAAAAGTTACCAAAGACTTGTCTAATTGGGTTTTTTTCCTGGTAATTGTGACATACCCTAGTTTTTTTTAAAAATAGATTCATTTTCAATAAGGCTTACTCTCTAATTCGCTTGTATTCTCAACATGGAGTTCTTGGTTTGATGTCCTTTCATCACAAGTGATTTTACATGAAATATGAATTTCAACAGTTGGAGGAACATTTCTTCAATAATTACTTACTTTGATTTTATATGTAACATTTATTTCCATTCGACAACATCTGATCTGTTAGCGAGAATTTCAATAGGTTGTTAGATAACTACTACTCTTCTGCCTAGATTTACATCAAGATTTTCTCTTCTATGTACTTTTCCCCTTACTACTCATAATTTTTTTAAATTCTTTCCTATTTTTCCGAACATTATTTTTTATTTTATTTAGAAGTTCTTGACTCTCATGAATGCATTGTTCGAAATTCATCTAACCAATTTTTCATCTAATAGCCGGCTATTCTTCTCAAATTACTCAATTATTTTATTAAACTTTTCATATGATTCCTAGCTTTCCTGACTACTTTTTTAAATTTCTCGTAAAACTTTTTATTTAATTTCTGACATACCTAACTACAGTTTGACTATATTCTCCTTATTTTCCTGATCCATCCTTTCATAATCTCCATTAAAGGTTCAAACTGATTGTTTTTCAAGGTTTGTTTAGGCCTGCTTTATACCTATATCCCACCAGAATTGTCTAAGCTTGGATAATTTGTTTCAATCAAGGATTCATCTGCATCTGGATTTGACTGCTTTAGCTCATTAGTAGTATTGATATTCTGTCCCTCCATCATGCAGTTATGTAAAAACTATACCTTTAAACGTTATCTAATTCTTGAATTTAAATTAGACACACTAGTTACCAAAAGTTACTTGAGTCCAGTAATACACACACATTGAATGAATAAATTAATAGTTTAGTTTTAATGCATTCTTCTATGTAATCTTTTATGTCGGCGTTTACTTACTTGAGAATCACCTTGTGGCTCATACATGTAAAGCTGCTCCCTGTTATCTTGGGCTCAAATCTCGCTTAGAGTCTCGTACTGTTCTTGCCATAATCTTGGTTTCAAAACTCGTCTCGTCCTCTACTTTTCGTAGGTTTGTTTTCAGACTTCGCCTGAGGTCTCGTCCTCTTATTCCCGTAGTCTTGGGTTGGACATTGCCTAAAATAGATAAAAGAATATTAGTTTTAATAAATTTTGAATACAATAGCGTATTACTTTTATTAATAATAGGCCTACATTTAAGATGTTAATAAATGAATGTCATTACAGCTACTACCCATAAAAGATGGAAGAAAAGAATCACTCTTTTATCCGATAGTGATTACATACTATACAATAATTAAAATACACTTAGAAAAGAAAATATCAAACAAGATTTAATGAATTAGAATAAATGAGGTTAGTATGGTCCACTTGTCTTTTAGCAAGAACACCTTAACTTACACACAGTGTTAACTTAATATAGGTTTTCCATAACTAATTTTCCATTCTATATTTTTGCAACTATAGTTATGATTATTATTATTATTATTGTTTTAAATATTTTCAATAGCTTAATTTCTGTAAATTTGCCCTCGATCACGCGGGTATTCTTGTCCCTTCTCGGACCTCTCGCCATCCTAAATTATTTTTTATCAATAACTCCCTATAGGCCGTTGTATACACAGCACTAACTCCACATTTGTTGAGTTCGACTTTTATCACAAAAGACAAGCAAAACTCAGAGAGTTATTTAAGGAGCTCCCTTAAAACTAATTTACTCTGTCATCCGTACAATCAATCTTTGTTTACATCACCAGGTGATTTGTTTATAATTGTACATCGGTAAACAAAATAATAACAGCTCCATTTTTACTTCAGTGGTTTGTATCAACGAATAGATAAAAAGCTTAGGGAGGGGTTGTTTTAAAGCTCTCATCATGGCGGTAAAGATAAAAATAAAGTTTGATTCAAATTAAACGCTGAAATCTAAAAATATATTGTGGAGTTGATAGCCTATGACGAATAACGTTTAACTAAAAATTGAAGCTAGGGCTTACCATTTCCTAATAAAAAGTGCAGCCATTGCTTCAACAATCCACTAGTATCTTATAATCTATTAAATATGAAATACATAGGGTATTGGTTTTATATCCTTACAGGTCATATTACTTTGGCCCCACTATTTTATTTAAATTTGATTTTTTATAATCTAGATGTTCACATTTAGGCTTTAATCTTGTTCATTCATTTAATCGCCTTACAATTGTTTATAGTAAATCTTTTCTTACAGGAATTAAAAGGCAACTTCGAATGTTCAAATTTTACTGAACAATTTGGATTCTCACAAGTAAAATTTAAATTAGAGATATCGTCTCTTAAACCTAAAAGAAAAAGAGCTAAGTGTAAAGAAGAAGGATGTTCTACATACGCTTTGAAAGGAGGAAAATGTGGTGAACATGGAGGTACCAGGAATAAATGTAAAGAAGAAGGTTGCTGTAAATATGCTAAGAGGGGAGGTAGGTGTATTAAACATGGTGGAATACAGAATAAGTATATATGTAAAGAAGAAGGCTGTTTTAAAAATGCTTTGAAAGGAGGTAAATGTGTCCAACATGGAGGAGTTCAAACTAAGTATACATGCATAGAAGAAGGTTGCTTAAAAAAGGCCTTAAAAGGATATAAATGTTTTAAACATGGAGGAATCAAGATTAAATATACATGTAAAGAAGAAAGCTGTTTTAAAAAGGCTTTGAAAGGAGGTAAATGTGTAAAACATGGAGGAGTCCATTATACTTATACATGTATAGAAGAAGGCTGTTCAGTAGAAGCTTTGAAAGAAAGCAAATGTTTTAAACATGGCGGATCCAAAAATAAATGTAAAGAAGAAGGATGTTGTAAGTATGCTCTCAAAGGCGGTAAGTGTATTAAACACGGTGGATCCCAGAATAAATGGACATGTAAAGAAGAAGGCTGTGTCAAAAATGCTGTGAAAAAAGGTAAATGTACTAAACATGGTGGAACCTATATTAGATATACATGTAAAACAGAAGGCTGTTTTAAATATTCTCTCAAAGGAGGTGAGTGTTTGAATCACGGAGGAATTCCAAGTAAAAATACATGTAAAGCAGAAGGCTGTTTTAAATATGCTCTCAAAGGAGGTAAGTGTTTCAAACACGGAGGAATTCCGAGTACGTATACATGTGGAGAAGAAGGTTGTTCAATAAAGGCTTTGAAAGGAAGTAACTGCTATAAACATGGAGGTTCCAAGAATAAATGTAAAGAAGAAGGATGTTGTAAATATGCTAGTCTGGGAGGTAAATGTAGGCAACATGGAAAGAGATAAAAATATGTATAGATATAAATAAGAGGGTTTGTACAGGATGGTGCGTGGTGATGGGCGATTTTAATAGCTGCGTGATGCAACTTTAAATAATTTTAATTTTCTTACAAACATGGCTAACTAAATGCTACAAAATGCAATTTATCACTTACTTTACATAAAAGTCATTTATTAAAGATACTAGCCTTTAGATGGCCACCTTCCCTTCTTATGCATTCCTGCATTCTTGACTGCAAGTTCGTCCTAACTCGCTGCAACATCTCAATGGAGATCTCTTCAATATCTTCACGAATTCTAGCCTTTAGTTCATTAATATTTTGAGGATGATGAGCAAACATCTGCATTTTTAAAAGTCCCCATAAAAAGAAATCACACACACACAAAGAAGATCTGGTGATCTCACAGGCCAAATGATATCGTCGTTCCTGGTCATGAGGCGGTTTCCAATAAAGGTCTTGTAAAGCGGTGATTGAGATTATGAGCTGTAACTCCGTCCTGCTGAAACCATGTGGACTCGTTCACTGGATAGTTTTCTAGTTCATCGCTAAGAAATGTTTAAGCCGTTCTGAAGTTACAGTCACCGCATGGTCTTTGTCATCCTAAAAAAAAAAATATGGCCCGATAATTTATTTAAATGACACAGCACACCACACCGTCACTTTTTCACTGTGTAACGGTCGCTGGTGTAAAAGGTGCCGCAGCCCAGTACCGAAAATTATGTTTGTTAACATAACCATTTAGATTAAAATGGGTTTCATCAGACATCCAAAGATTTTCCAGGAAACTTTCGTTTTCGTTACATTTTGCTAAAAATTGTTCAGCAAAAAAAACTATCATATTGAAATCACAGACTTTTAGTTCCTGGACTACCTGAATCGTGTACGGATGTAACTTTAAATCTGAGAATAATATTTTGCCTGAAGTGTGGCGAGACAAACCTAACGACATTGCATGTCACCGTGAAGAACGCTGTGGGCTCCTCAGGAACGAAGCTCTGACTGCTTCGACAGTTTCTGGCGTTCGAACATTATTTCTTGGCCCTGGATGCTTCTTTCTCGATACTGAACCTTTTGATTCAAAGTCTGAAATTCATGTCTTCACAGCGTGAGATGACGGGACCGGAACATGACGCCGAAGTTGAAAGTGACGTCGAAATTCTTGTTGCGCACCTTCATAACAATCATTGTTTTTGTAAAATGCTTTAACTGCAAACGCTCACTGCAGACCTGATCACTGCTGCATAGAAACTATACAGCATTGACTGGGGAACATAATGACGTCATCACAGTCCTGCCAACTTAAACTATGGCCTTGAAATGAATGATTCAAAATCGCCAGTTCCCGCGTGCCACCCTGTACATGATTACGTGGTATGGGGGTGTGATCAATTTTAAGTCGATGTGCTCATAGTTTGGGTGCGTCTCGCTTCAAGATAACGATAGCCTAGCTTGAAAACTTACTCACCATGCAGATGAAGCAAACATTGTTTCAGCGCGCATACACTAAAATAATTCTAGAGCGCTTTAATATGGACGAGGTAAACTCAGGGGCAATAGGTTAGTGTTGAAATTATAGTGGAAGCGGGACGTTGTTTGAAGACAAGGCGATAGGATGCCTCATATACCTTATGATGGCAACACGACCAGACATAGATTTGGCCGTGTCTCAGGCCTCTCAATCATTAGAGCAACCGTCAAGAGTAGACTTTATAGATGTCAAACTAATCTACAAGTATCTCTGAGGAACGAGATACCACGGATTCTGTTATAGAACAAGCAACAGCAAGGGAACACATGAAGGCTTCGACAATGCGGATCTTTTGCGTAACATCAACTCACGACAGTCAACGAAATCGTTCTAGCGACCTATGTAGGCGATGCAGAGGGGTGGTCAAGCTAATTGCAGTAGTTGGTAACATTGTTAACTACGGAAATGAAGTTTGTCACAACCATCGAAGGTGTTAAATATTGATTGTGGTTGAAGGGTATTCCTAGTGAACTCTGTGCATAAAGTGACAAAAAGCCTGTACTGAGTGTGGATAAGCCAAGCACCGGTACTTTGAAACTTACAATAAATTCCGATTTCCACATGAGATTGAAGCACATTGAAGTGCAGTATTATATCGTAGACGAGTTCTACCTGAATTATCTAATTATTTTGAAGAACATAGATTGACAAAAGAAGCTGTCAAATATACATGCCAGCTTAGTTGTGTATACATAGACAATTCTCAATTAAGTGTGAACTTTAGCACAAGTTTATTCAATATAAGGATTATTTTCAGAATCCCATGCTATGGCTTAAGAGGAAGTGTTAAAGATAAAAGCTTACTTAATGGTGCTAATCTCTAAAATTGTCAGATTTTACTAACTCTTCTTTTGTTTTCTTTGTGGTTTTTAGAAAGTGAGAGTTATATTTTCTGTGGAGTAAGCCAATGGTGTCAATATCTACTTTATGCCAGTAATAACTATCCTTTTGGTTAATTTTAAATATTAAATCCATACAGCAAAATCAAGTCATAACCAAAGATAAACGTTGATCAGTTCCAGGTTATATTAGTTGTCAATTTTGAATGTAATTGAGTTTGATTTATCTATTACAGCTAATAATCCGGACATTCATTGTATTAGTTTGTAATACTTATTATTCATATTATAAATGTTCTGTCTTACTTTCTCAACAACTCCTATAAGGAACTCTTAATTTTTCACCCTGCCTGTCTTCTCCATAACCACATTCCAAAGCTCTCCTAGTATTTATTAAATTTTTAATATATATAATATAAATAATGAATAGTAAAATTAGCATTTTCTTTCATAATATAAGTTACAATTATAACAAATTTATGGGAATATATAATCACGTTTAATTTAGAATAAGACTATGGATCACTGCGAGAAATCGATTCAAGAATATTGAGACTAGGAGATGAATATGAATAGAAAAGCCATCCTCTAGTCATAAACCACTACAATGATGAATTAATTTAGTTGTATTAGTTTCTAAACAAGATTTTACACACACATACATACATTGGTTTACACTAATAATAACAATAAATAATACTATTACTATACTTTTCCAATTCATTTTAATTTTCCTTTATTAATGTGCCAACCAACCGTCGAGTCTTCTAACAGGCTAGCATTGAAGATACATAAGAACCTATGTTTGCAAATTAAAAAATAATAAATACATAATCTTTGTATACAGATGATAGCATAAAACAAATCTAGCAGCTAAAATATATTTTTAAAGAAAAAATCAATAAAAAAGACGATCACAGTAATAATAATTATTTTAGGGAACAGTTTTAATAAAATAGATAGGTCTAGTAATACATGAACTGGGGTGTTCCTTAACTAACTCTTGAGTTTTGATTCTTCATTATGGTAAAAATCAAGTTCCGGAAATTTAGAAATAACGATTCATATACAACGATTAAGAGGGCTGAGTTTATAAGAACTACTGATAGAAAATTCTTACAATTTCTATAAGTATGAGAGTTCCTAATATTGCCAACATGTTCCAGGGCATATTGGCAAGAAATTTTACTATTAAAAATTACAAAAAAAAAAAAGAATCCCAATAGAGCTTTCACGAGAATAGAGTTTGGAGCCCTAAAAGGTTTTGTAAAAATAGTTAAAAAGAATGTGTCATAGAAGCAACAAATTTCTGCTAAGCTCTCCAAAATGAGAGATTAAGTTAAGGTAATGGAATTTCATGTCCCACTAGCATACTTTAGTTTCTGACCAAAGAAAGATTCAAACTTGTAAATAGGCTGTAATTTTATATAAACGGAAAACTAGCAAAACATACATGTAATTGTGGACGTAAAACTGGAAAAATATGCAACGAAAACTTGGAAAATATACATATAATTATGCATTTAAATTGAAGAAATATAAAAGGACGAAGGAAAAATATATACTGAAAAAAATACGACGCAGTTAAAATATTTGCTACAACTTAATGCTTGTGGCTCTTTACAATCGACAAGTAAATATTTATCAAGATTTAAATTAGTGAATCGCTTCCATTTATCGTTTAAAACGTTCTTGTTCATAAAGATAAAACATTTCTGTTAAATTATGATTAAGAACATTTTCTGCAGTGGTGGCTTGTGGTGAACTAAACAGAAACAAAAGCTTAATTGGGGGAGGGACACCTAGCCTATTATAATATGTAAACATTAATATCTAGTGAGGAGTGTAAGAATGAGTGTGGGAACGGTTTTTACTGGGATAAGGGGGGTTCAAAGTGGTTAGTAAACACTCAGGGGAACCTTTAAAGTATTTTATTAGTTCATTAAATTCATTTGATTTTTAAAATTGTTTTAAATATCTAGAATTACTAAATTACTGAACAAATTTATAAACAGAACGAAGAAAATAATTTATGTTTTAATTAAACTTACCAAGTGATGACATAATTCGTGTAAACGTTGGAAGTTTATGAGTACCAGATTATTTTAAGTATTATACTAATCTTTATTGTAGTTGCCTATTTTTTGACATATTTAATTCATTGTGCTTTTGGACTAAAATTTTGACCGTGGACTCTACCTGTGATGCAATATTTACTGTTCCAAATGTTTTACGTGTACATACATTTTCCAAATATTTCACATTCCTCATGTTTCTAAATTATTTTAATTAGATGTCTAAGATTATTTCTACTTACCATTGACCACAACCCCTCACCACCAACCAATAGACAATAAAAACAAATTAATCTTGGTTTTTATTCACTCACAGCTAACCACAATTGTTTATCAAGCCAAACATTAAAAATAATTATTTTTTTCCATGTCATCCACCTCAATAATTGTCTGATGTTCTATTAAACTTTTAATTTCCTTTCTTTCCTTGCTGTTGTAATAAAAAAAAAGAGTTTTTAGTAAATAGTCTACTTTTATTAATTTTAATTAGTTATTTTCAATCGTCATCTTACTTCCTGGATCATAACACATACTAAAAAAATATAGAACATCCTTAACATATAGACTGGCCCCATTCGCTAGTGTAAAGCTATCACCATAATGGTAGGGAGATTGACCTTTAGAGATATCTCACACTGGGTGGAGAAGGCCTTATTACAGCTGACCCTGCTCAGCTTCTATATTCAGTCACTAGAGCACTGGTACAATACTCGAGTGACGTTTGAAGCCAGGAATGAATAGCCTTGACTAGAATACTGTATTACGAATCCAATAATTCACGGCGTTTAGAGAATGATGCTCCACATCATATTAATGTTTTTTCCAAAATATTTTAGAAAAAAAAAAGAAAGAAAAAACTTTGTTCCAAAAATGTCGGAAAAATGTTGGTGGGGCCTGGCCTCTGTTTCGCCTATAAACGTGCCATCCCACCCCACATCTACATTATTAAATTTGACTTAACACTTTAACATATACGAATGTTTTTAATATTAACATCATTGACATAATTTTTACCCGCGCCAGTGAGATCTTGATCGAGAACATTTACGTCTGGTGTTACGGTAACGTCTGGGCATAAATTCAGGCCGAGTGGACTGAGGTTTGATTTTCCTAAACGGTTTCCTTCTCTACCTCCAACATGCAATTGCCGGTATATTTTCTCTACATTTTAAATTCATCATTCTTACAAGAATAGCGTTTATTATTAGCCTACTTATAAGTATAACCAAAGAGGTAGTGAAACGCAGGTAGAGAAATAAATAAAAACACATTTAACCTTTTTTAGTGTCTCGTAGGGAATAAATTCAGCTGGTGGTTCTTTTAGTAATATTATATTAGCAACAGACCCCGACTATTTAACTATTGATTACCTTCTATTAATACAACCTTTAACCTTGAAAAAACTAGCAATGCCGTTAAAATTTTGTCTATGATTTCCAATTTTTCATAGTTATAAAATACTTTTTAAGTTAGTAGAAGTGTTGAAATAATGGGTGGGGGTGGTTATGCACAGTTCCTTTCTTCTAGCAAGGTGTACCACATTGATAGATGCGTAACAATTCCTTATCCTAGTTCAAATAGTTACAATAAGAAAGATATGAGCTAATAAACAAGTTACAGAAATAAATTTAAGTGTAGAAAAAAGTTTTAATTAATTAACTATAATATTGCAAATAATAAATTATTTATATATATGTGAAATTGATTTCGTCCTGTAATTATTATGGAACATCACAGGAGCCTGCACATAAAATTAGTGAGATATGGAATGATCCACAGCTTGTTTACAGTGTATACAAAAGTTCCATCGCATTGACCTTAGCACTCGGTGTCAAACATAAACCAAACTCACAGTTTTTTTTATGAATATCGTCAATGAAACAATCAAAAACTACAACACATCAAACGAGTGGCCATATCTTAGTTAGTAGAGCCCGATAATAACATGTGCAATACGGTTAAAGACCCCAGATAAATACACTAGGAACAATCCAAACCATTTTAAGACGAGAAAACATTATTTTGGTTGTGTCAGCCACTGTGAGTGATGCTCAAACACTGGGGAAAAATTGATCCGCTAATAAAGAAAAAGAAGCTAGTGGTATTTATATTAACATGAACATACGAGGGAAGAGCCGTATAGGCTAATACCTTATTCTCGAAATTCCTATATATTGCCCTAAGTTTATGTTTGCTCAAGGTTAAACAAACAATTAGGTTACAAAGTGCAACTGAGCATCAAGGGACTCTTAAGCACTCAACCATTCTCAATAAACTCTTAGGTAACTTGAACAAGCACGCCATTCATGCCCAAGAAACCAGACATAGTGAAAGGGTTGTAAAACAACAAATGAAAAAGGTGGATCACCAGGGATTTTTATTTGACCTACACTCAAAAAGCCCAGCCCAAATATTCAGACTTTGCATTCTGAACAAATAGTAAAACAGATAATTCGGCTATAACCATATTTATAAAACATACTTATATTATGTAACTAGTAAAGTTTTGCTCGTAATAATACTCCTAGATCTATATTTGACCATAAACAAAATTATTCCCAACTAACAATCTGTCAGGCCGGGGTAACTATGACATGAAACTAATTAAGTTCTATCTATTCTATCAGCTAAGTTAACAGTAAATTCCTAACATTTCAAAAATACCTAATGTATATATCCAACGATACTAAACATACCAATAGAAAATTGAGAATAAGTCATCCAAACTCGGATCTAAAACGTTTTAAGACCATATTACGTCGTTTTCAAAAACAAAGTCTAATAGAAATTAAATTAAAAAATAAATACATCAAAAGAATAACAAAGTTTAATCCCTACATAATTTCGACTGGATTAAGCTGCCTAGTTCTCCATAAAAAATATACATATATTAAAAAAACCTCTCGAAAATTACGATCACTTACATGATGGTCAGTTCCTAATTCCTATCAGCATCAAAGAGTGAAGTTCCTTTCTGGGTACTATATTATATCTCAGTTTGAACAGCGGGGAAAACAGGTAGGGAGAAATCACATGGACAATGAAGTCATTCACAGCAAGTCAGAAATGACCTTCTCACCGACGCCTACGCACAGCGTCGTGAGGATAACACCGAGGAGGTAGGGAGACACAGGTGATTGCACTTCTCGCTCTTTTCCCCAGGCTTGGCGCCTGCGCACAGCGTCGTGAGGATAACACCGAGGAGGTAGGGAGACACACGTGATTGCACTTCTCACTCTTTTCTCCAGGCTTGACGCCTGCGCACAGCGTCGTGAGGATAACACCGAGGAGGTAGGGAGACACACGTGATTGCACTTCTCGCTCTTTTCCCCAGGCTTGGCGCCTGCGCAGCGTCTTGAAATTGGAGGATATCGTACTATCGCACAGGGGTCACATGCCACTCGGTGACTTAGTTCTTGTTTTCTTGATGAACTCGGCCGATTAGCAGTGTCCCGTAACGACATACGTGGAGTGTCCGTAATTAGGGCTCTGACTTTCCGGTAAAATGGGGTAATTGCTGTTTGCTCTTTTAAGGTGGCGCAGGTCGGGGGCTATGTTGTTCGTAGCCACGGTAAAGCACTTATAACTACTAGACCGAAGTAATATATGTAAATATCTCCTTTAAGTAAATAACTTATAATGCGTGAAAATATGCACAGTACAACTAGTAGGATCACTACTAAGGCAATTGCATTTATTTAGCTCTCATAAGTTTTTATAACCTGAACTGTACTTTTGAAACACTGCCCGAACACGAGATATACTAATTGGAAGCTACCCTAAAAGCAATAACCATAAACTGGTTTGAATAAACTATAACACCCAAATACGAGGTGTATTAAATAATTATAAGTTAACCATACATGATATAACAATAAACTGAAATGTTATTAAATATTAACCCAGACATTGAATTCAGATGCTTGCTACACATTCTTTAGTTCCTAGAGGTGTCCCTTCTGCGTCTTGTATATGAAACTATCCTTTCGTGCATGATCAGTAGAATAGGAGAACAGTCGGCCGATCATTTTAGTGATGTTATCCAAGTGAAGACTAGGTGTAGACTGTTTTTTCATTTGTTGGCGCAACCTAATTTAAGTGAACGCAATGAGCCTTGGTTAAAGGAGGGGTGAGGAAGGGAACGTAGCTCTAATGGGTCTGTAAGGTGTCGTCCTGCCTCCCTTACGTGTGCTTGGCTGCCTGGTCGTTCTGAGCGACTGCTGTTTTACGTCCGGATGGAGCCTACTGTGAAGATGAAAAAAGGTGTCGGGGTTGGGAGAAGACCGCCGGATGAGGCGTTGAAGAATCCTAAGCCCGGGAAGCGACCGGTCCCGAGAAGGAAGAAGCTGGCCGTGATCGTCGGGGGATCCGCCGTCAGCAGTAGGATTGTGCGGCCCGTCAAGGATGGGGGTGCTGGAGTCTCTAGCTGAGCTAGACACGGATCACAATCCCGTTCTTGTGAACCTGGGACGCGCAGTGTCCTTCATAGACCCCCCGAAAAACCCGACCTTATGCGCACCAATTGGGACAAGTTCATGAATGTGTTGAGAGAGAGGTTGGGACTCACTCCTATCTTTCGAACAGCAGCAGAAATCGATCACAGTGCGGAGTTCATAACTACGGCCATCAAAATGTCGCTCGAAGCTTCGACGCCGAGGCACCGTCCTAAGAGGGCGGCACAAGCTTCTTTGCCCGATTCTATCCTCAGGCACGTTCGGGAGAAAAATCGGTTGAAGAAGGCTTGACAAATCTCGAAGGACCTGGTAGACAAGGCCAATTGGAGCCGCAAAGACCGTGCGGTTCGCGAGGTGGTCCAGGAATACCGGAAAAGAATCTGGGAGGACAAAATCGAGAGCCTGTGCGTACAAGACAGGTCCCTGTGGCGCATGATGAGGAACTTGATGCGGGTCCCCGCACCAAGGCCGCCTATTTGTGGGTCGTAACGGGGTGGCCAACTCCGACCAGGAGAAGGCCGATGCTCTCGCTGAGCACTTAGAGGCACAATTTGTACCGACTGATGACTCGTCAGACCCGGTGCACATTGCGTACGTAGCTCAGGTCATCAGTGCGGTCTCGTACAGACCCTAGGACGAACCTGAACACACGGGGGTGACAAAAATGTCGCGGGCGTTAGCCGCTCTAGGACTAAACAAGGCTCCGGGACGCGACGGTATTAACAACGCGGTCCTCAAAAAGCTGCCCTTGGAGGCGATTACCTTCCTCGTAGAGTTATTTAACGCCGTCCTGCTCCCGAGTCACTTCCCTAAGCTGTGGAAGCACGCCAACATCTTCTACTTTCATAAACCGGGTAAGGACCCGGCCCTAGCTTCATCTTACCAACCGATCAGCTTGCTCGACTGTTTGGGCAAGTTGTTCGAGAGACTACTACTGATGAGACTGACCCGACACGTTCGCGAGGTGGGTATCTTGGTGGACGAGCAGTTCGGCTTTCGGGTGGGACACGCTACGTCTCATCAACTTGTCCGGCTCGTGGAGCAGGTCACGAGGAACTTCAACACCAACAGGCTAACTAGTGCTGTCTTTCTCGACGTGGCAAAGGCCTTCGTCCGTGTTTGGCACGAAGGTCTCCTTTTCAAACTCTTCTCCCTGAACCTGCCCGTCTACCTTATTAAAGTTGTACAATCTTATCTAGCCCACCGAACCTTCTCCACTACCTTTGGGAACGCCACTTCCTAGGTCAGAAGCATCCGGATTGGAGTGCCGCAGGGCTCCCTTGTGGGCCCGGTGCTCTTCAGTCTGTATGTGAACAACATTCCTAAATCCCCAGACACCAAGTTGGCACTGTATGTGGACGATAAGGCGCTAGTAGCGGAGTCGTGGTGAGGGCAGCTGGTGGAGAGGCGACTCCAGACGCACCTGACACAGTTGGAGGGGTGGCTGACCACCTGGAGAACAAGTATTAACGTGAAGAAGAGCACAGGAGTGCTCTTCACATGGAAAAGAAAGTTCTACAGGCTGGCCCCACTCCAGCTATTCGGAGAGCAGATCAGATGGGTGGACAGTGCTAAGTACCTGGGACTTACGCTGGACACCAAACTGACCTGGCGACTACACTCCACTGAGAGAGTGAACAAGGAGAAGCATCCTAGGCCCACTGCTTAACAGGCGCAGCGCCCTGCCTACTGCGAACGGTCTGACTCTGTACAAGCAATTGCTCATGCCGATCATAGACTATGCGTGTCCCACTTGGGGCCACCTGGTGGACACGTATATAAGGAGGATGCAGGCGTTCTAGAGCGTGTGTCTGAGGATCATTGTGGACGCACCTTGGTATGTTCGGAATGAGACTCTACATCGTGACCTCGATATGCATACTGTCAAGGACCACTTCCGAAAGCTGGCGCAGTCCTTCTACGACAGATTTCCCGGTTCCACCAATCCTCTTATCTAGGGGCATGGGAATTACGTCATCGACCCTGGAAGGTGCCATCGACGTCCCAAAACCCTTCTCGGATAATCGAGATGTGTCAACAGTGGTTTGGGAGGCTCTCACCCAGCCCCCCATAGAGCAGTGGCTCCGCTCGTAGCTCTAAAAACCCTTATTCTGTTTCCAAACATACTTTTGTTTCCCCCACTAATATTAATAATATTTTTGTTTGTTTCAGAAACTTCGCGAAATGCTACAACCCGTCTGTTTAGTATTCGAATCCACACGGTGTTACACCTTTGGTCTCACACACACACGGTGTTACCAATTGGTCGGTACGTGTTGGAATTTGCTCTCCTGTTCCCCTTCAGGGTGCATCAGAGCATGTTTATCTGCGTCTGCATAGCCCTGCCTCCTTCGAACCGTTTAGGAGGTTCGACACTTGAGTCTAGTTCTGGACTTAGATCTGTTACCCAACCTTCTCTTTGATTTTCAATATTGTTTCATTCGTTATAACATGAACTTTAACTACCGTTGTTAAAACTTTGGATGTTGACATAACTTGTGTTTTTAAATTATTTTAAATTTTTATTCACAGGGCTGTATTGTAAACTTGGGCATTATTTTTATTTTTTCGTTGTTAATAGTGTATTTCTTAAATTGTTTGTTTATGGACCTTTTATACTTGTCATCAAATGATGTTTTTTATTCACTAACTTTGTTGACGATGTCATTTTAATGTATGTTATTATATGACACTTTGTTATGAACTATAAGCACAATATAACCAGATATTTGAATCTAAAATCATTTAATTTCTTTCTCAATATTTTTTTAATTTTATCTTTTTAACTTATTTATAATATTACTTGGTGCTTATCTTGGGTTATTATCCAAGTCCTAGCTACATTAATTAAGAAAACGTTACATATGAATAATGGCGAGGCGCCATCTCCAACGAGCTGGGGTGCCCGAAGGTTCCACCATGGCGTAGACCTAGTGTTGGCGGTTGAAGAACGGTATGGTCCTCGGGCAGCCAACAAATACAATATACCAGCCAACAGGTATGATGGATAAAATTTAAAAGTAATTTCATTAAGACCAGGTAACTCACATATATATAAATCTAATTCCGCACACAAGGGAAAAAGGGGTACGGGAAAAAGACAAATAAAATACAAGAATAAATAACACGAATGCCTTGTTGGCGACAATCAGTTGTATTTTGTGTAGAGAGGGCTCATCTTTCATTATTTGGACAAGGCAAAATCAAACAGAACGACAAGTGAGTTGGCATCGGGTGATCAAGGCGAAGTACGAGCCAGGCCGTGGGGAATCAAGTACGTCAGATTATACCTCTTAATTGTAGTGGTGTTTCTTTAGGTTGAATATACCAGCATCTGATGGCTAAATACTTTTAGCCCGGCACATTATCACCACAAATGACGAGCATTAGAAACTTCAAATGACAGTGTGTATATGTTCAACATCCCTTTCACTTCTCTCCACAGGTCAGTAATTCGTTTATGCCTATGACGAGATTATTGCTTGTAAGGGAGCTGATGAAGTGTCTTTATTTTTTATGGTTCTGATTAATCCTGCATTGAAAGATCTGGACATTTTTTGTTATTGGTGTGGTGGGCAGAACAAGAATTGGACACTTTTTCGGTTTGTTCACTATATTACTCACCATACTAAACAATTGGAAAAGGTTAGAATGAACTTTCCATTTCCAAGGACACCCATACCTCTAGGGTGATGGGAATATGATTAATGTCAACCAAAACAAGTGGGCTTAGTTGCCTACAGAGTAGATGGAAGAATTCAGGGTTGCTCGAGCAAAGCCATCACCTTTTAGTGTAATTGAGTTTGACAGACAGTTGATTCGTAAATGTACTGAATATCTGGAGCAATGTTAATTCAAGAAAAACCTGTTAGGAATCCAGGCCAGTCAGAGAATTAATTTCTTTGAATAAACATCCACATATATTGCAATACAGATCGACTTACCGTGGGCACTGGATGGTCACATGATCAACGAACCAGCTTCACTTCCACCATCAGATGGTCCCAAACTCCAACAAGGGTAATTACTATTACCTGTGGTTATATAACAATGTGAGTAGTATTATCATTGTATCAATTCAAACATCCGGTACAAAGATAATAAAATATGTTTTTGTAGTAATTTTTCTTGCACCAGTAAATCTAACCTAATAGAGCCTAGCCTAACCTAACCTAAGCTTACCCCAATAAAATATTTATTTAAAAAATACATAATTGCCATAAATTACACACAATTTTTTTTAACAAATGCCCTGCTGATTCTATACGAAAAATTCAAGGACATACAACAACTAAAAACGTTCTGTAGGGAGGAAGCCAGAAAGAGTTCTTATAAGTGGTTAAAAAAACAAAATCTACAAAGCCGAAGAGTTTATAAATAAGAAAATATAAAAAACAATTGTGAAATTAAAGACCACTTGAAAGTTTTCTCATTAAATTATTTATCATTTTATCAAATATTTATTTTTTAATAACGGTTTTGGGATTCAATTAGTTTTTGTGTATTTTGAAATTAGTTTTTACTAAGGCAATGCTGTTATTATTTCAGTAGTTTTTAAAGGCAATATTTAGTTTTTAATGAATAAAACTAGTGTTTGGTGATAAAGGCCTCTTTATGACAATCCTCCTTTTCCCCTTTCTCAATGGTTCTTATTTAATATAATATAAAGGAATACAATATTAAATTTAGTTACAATTTTTACATATTTCACGTTACAATAATACAAAACATAAACAAAGTTCTTTGTGACATAATGGACCCAGAAACGTTTTTGATGATCTATCGAAAGCTTAAACAAAAGTTTTGAATTTTATTTCGTGATAGTTTGTCTGCAACCCATTGTCAGTTCCTATTGCTTAGCTTCCGATTCGACTGGACTCAAGATTGTGCTCAAAAGTCATACGTTATCGTCAGTAATCATAAAATAGGGTCATTATACAAAAATAATTATGATACATAGGAAATACAGGGAAAATAAGTTCTCATTCAAAGTGGACTTTGGAGTTACGTGAGTGGAAAAACACCAATACCTGCAGAAGAAACAGATACGAAATGGCAGGAATCTGATGCACACGCCAGTTTAGATCTAATATCGATAATATCCTTTAACGAACTAAAACAGGTGAGAAATTGTGATACATCAACGTCGTAATGGGAAAAATTGAAAGCGTATACCAAAGTCGAGGTCCTACCCGTAAAGGCTCATTACTAAAACGACTAGTCCTATACAATATGAAGGACAATGATGATATGAGGACCCATCTAGTTGTGTTAACAGAAGGTGTGGGTAGGCTCCAAAACATGGGAATAGAGATAAAATGCAATCTGTTATCATTATAATTGTATGACTCGTCCATAGAACCATAACTTTTCCCTATGTAGGCATACAACTATTTTGTACAATGGTAAGTTCTATTTTGACAAAATCAGATTGTAAGGTTGTAAGAGAAGAAAGAGTTTGTGCCCATCCTTTTTATTTTGCTTTACTCGCCAGACAAGCTTTGTCCCAAATAATGTTTAGCTCATAACCTGCGCAGTTCAGGCATTTCAAAATGAGATCTCTGCATGATTTTGTGTGAGATGCGAGCAATTCTCTATCTACTCGCAAACCTCACGTTTAAAATTTAGAAGTCCTGGACACAGGAATAGGACCCAGGACCTTTTGATTAGAACTATGAGTGAAGAATGACCTTGAAAACAGAACATTTATTGGCTAGATTATGGTATAGGAGTGACGTGTAAAGTCAAAGGTATTTAGTTAGTTCACATTGTGCTGGTGTCATTTTAGAGTTTATTTTAATTTATTTAGAATCACGGGAACATCTGTAACTTCCCCGATTTCCGTTTTTTTGATATCTATGATTCTTCCTTAACTTATACCTGATAGATTTTGTGAACAATAGTTTTAACCAAAATATATTTTACGCTAGTAGATTGTAGCAGATAGTGATGAAAGAATTTTGAAAAGGAAAGTGTGCAATTGCTTTTTATTATTTAAGATTAGTTTTTCTCTTAATTATTTCCACATTGGTTGATCATTGTTTGCAATAAAAAGAACTTGTTAGATATCAGTTACCACCACTCCTATGTCGTTGGCTACTTCTATGTTTATTTATAAATTCTGGCAGTGATTTTTCTACTGCCTTAACTTTAGACATTATTTAAATAACAAAATAAAAAAGTTTTTTTTTAATTTGGGATGGTGCTCTAAAACTGAAACAAGTAAAACACTGTATTTACTCAAAACAGCAAATCATTAAGAAATTTCTATTACCATTTATACTTGCAAGTAAACGGCAAATCAAATGATACTATAATTATATTTAAGCCTATTTAATATAATTTGATTTAGTAATATTCAGATATCTCAATAAAATGAAAATCCGGACGAAGGACATTTATTTGCACATGGAAGGTTAAAAAGGTTAAGTAAGAAGGGGACGATTTTCAAAAACCTTATCCATAAATATTTCACTTATTTTATTTAATTATTAAAAAATTGATAGTTTTTTGTATCAATACATTCACAAAGATAGGGAGAATCGATGGAAGCTAAAATTATATAATTCGCATTCGAAAGTATTTTACAAAATCACATTAAAAAAACTATTTGTTTAGTTTTTTTAATAGCACTTGCCACAAAAGTATTAAATTATTCATAGAAGACTGAAACTGCTCGCATCCTGACGTCTTAAACTCTCTTAATATGACTGTACTACAGCTTGATGATAGGTACTATCAATAATTGTCTTGGCAATTCAAATATAGTATTTGAAAAATGTCTACTTGAAGGCGGGAAACAAACCCGGGACTATTATAAAAACGGAAGTACCAAAGTAGAATGTTTGGATCTCATTTTTTAAATAATGAAACAATATTGAAACTTTATAGACAGTATGCAAGAACAAAATGAGTAAAAGTGAAAGGTGAGTGATATTGATTTGCCTCGGTATTGAGCCTTCTGCAAGAACGTACCCTCTAAGATAGCTAATTAACACCACTTACACTTTCGAATGTGAATTCATATTTTTCAAATCCACTCAAATATCACACTTATTATTCACTCTTCACGTTTGTTGTGAACTATTCTTTTTATTCACTAGTTATCATATTCGGGATAAAATAATTACTCTGAGAATTAAAAATGACACCTGGACACAGGAATCGAACCCTTGACCTCTGGCTTAGTACGCCAATGCTCTAACCACTGAGCTATCCAGGAATCGTCCCGTACTCAGGGTCATTCTTTATTCATAGTTTAAGGCCTGGATTCCTGGATAGCTCAGTGGCCAAATTATTTTAGTATTATGCCAGAGGGCCGGGGGTACGATTCCCGTGTCCAGATGTCAATTTTAAATTTTCAGAATATAGTATCTTGATGGCTAAAAAGCATTAATAATAGCTTCGTCTATTTTATTCTAAAATAATTACTGTCTAACAGTAAAATGTAACTTGGAGGTTCAAACTTCTCTTCAAAATTTAAATTGTGCGAGCGTTATTCCACGACGACACTAACGCCATTTGGCTTCAATGTCTGATCACTGCAACGAAAGTGTAGCCAGACCCGTATATCTTAGACTCTGCACTGACATCTCCTGTTCAGGCCCTCAATCATGAGACATCTAAGATCAAAAACCCCTCCTCCTCCAAAAATAAGTGCTTGGATGTGGCACTCATAAAATTATATTGAGGCATAGACTTACATGAGGTCCTGAGCAAGGCCTTAACAGGCCAATAATTTCGGGAGGGGGAGGGGGGGTTATTGGGCACACTCTAAGCTGATGGTACTAATTGTTTATGGCGGTTAATTTTGTTTTTGCCGTTATGTTAAAAGACTATGGGCCATATTTTGATAGATATGTTTTGAAAACACCCCAAGACTACTGAATAGGAAGAAACCATTTACTTGGACAATCCTGCAACAACCCATGAGCTAACATGAGCATAAGATCCATGGAGATAACCTAATAATAAATAATCAAAACTAATAAACCACCAATACAAAAATAATCACATTGTTGTATTAGCGTCTTAAGTCAAATCCAATTTACTAAAATTTAAATATTTAATTGGCAGATTCCCTCTGTATTTAATATTTTGGAGAATGTTTAGAGATCAGTCTTATTTCAACTTTTTTTACCTTTGTTCCTCCATGTTTATTACATTTACCTCCCCCTAGGGCAATCTTAGTGCAACATTCTTCCCTACATGTGTTCTTAAGATAATTACCCCCGTGTTTATAGCATTTACCTCTCCCCTTAGCAATCGAAGAGCAACCATCTTCTTTACATATGTTCTTACAATAAGTACCTCCATGTTTAAAACATTTACCGCCCCCCTTAGCAATTGAAGCGCAGCCTTCTTCTCTGCATGTGTACTTAGAATAAGTTCCACCATGTTTGATACATTTACCTCTCGACTGAACGTTCTTAGAACACCCGTTTTCTCTACATTTTGCACGGCTCCCTCCATGTGTATTACATTTACTTCCCCTCTTTGCATTATTGGAACAACCTTCTTCTTGACATTTGGCTTGGATTCCTCCATGTTTTGAACATTTACCTCCCCGAATAGGCCCCTTCTTCCTTACATGTATACTTAGAATAAGTCCCTCCATGTTCAACACATTTACCTCCCACTTTGGCATACTTAGAACATCCTTCTTCTTTGCATGTGTGTTTAGAAAATGTTCCTCCATGTTTAATGCATCTACCTCCTCCTTGAGCATTTTTAGAGCACCCTTCTTCTTTACATGTGTACTTAGATGATGTACCTCCATGTTTAATACATCTACCTCCCCCTTGAGGATACTTAGAGCACCCTTCTTCCTTACATGTGTACTTAGAATATGTCCCTCCATGTTTTTTGCATCTACCTCCTCCTTGAGCATTCTTGGAGCATCCTTCTTCTCTACATTTCTTCTTAGCATAAGGCACTTTATTTCTTGAAAGATTATCTACCCCTTCTGTCCCATATTGTTTTAATATATTTAACCATCTTAAGTTTTCTTGATGTTTCTGTAAGAAAAAGAATAATTATTTCAATTAGTTTAAAAATGAGACTGGTTTGATATGCCATTAATAATAGTATTTGGTAAAAAAAAATAGTGTACGCTGAATTTAAAACCAGTTTAATATAAATTTTGCAATCTCAGCTAAATACGAAACTTAATTATAATAACTATCATATGATTTTTGTTTTGTTTTAAGGGATTGTTAAATAAATACCCTTGTGTCGAATACTATTAGCTAAAAAAAAAATACTCTCCATAGGGTAGAGTCACAATACATAGTCCGTCTGTTGGAATAAAGAGGTGGAAACATAAAATATAAACTTATATACAATATTAAAATGTGTATATAAATGAAAAACAGTACGTCTCAATTTGAGAAAATAACCATTTGAGACACTCCATAGGAGCGCTCAAATGGGCTATTAGTAAAAAATAAGTGATCCACCTGCTAAAATAAAACATGAGTTTTTAAAATTACAGAACAAACATATTAAAATATAACATGTTAAAAGTACAAATGAACATATTAAAATAATATGTTAAAAAACTAAAAAAAAATAATTTAGATATATTAAAATTGTTAGAATTATTCTATATATGAGAAAATCCAGATGAATCACTTTATATAAGTGGCTCAAATTGCATTTAAAAGATTCACCTGACATTTAAAATGGAGTAAACAAATAACTCTCTCCGCACGGTCACGTAATAACAAATGAAGGTCACCTTTAAAATCAAGAGCCAGGCGAATAGGGGCATACTTGCGACACTCCACCAAAATGTGGAAGGGGAGCTTCATAAAGCTCACACACTGTAAGTGGATTCCATCTTAAAGAAAAACCATGGGTTAGAAATCTATGCCCGACGCGGAGTCTCGTCACGATGACCTCCTCTCTTCTAAACTTTCGTATAGAAGAGAGCCACCGCGACACACCATCCCTGGTGGATTTCAGCTTGCTCTGAGCAGTGGTCCAAACCCAATGCTCGTGGCAGGTGCGTAATACCTCACGCCGAATATAACCCTTTAGATATAAAAACATGGCACCCAAACCTGCCTTAGGAGCCAGGCATACTGCCTCCTTGGCTGCCAGTTCATTTATTGAAAGACCAACATGACCAGGAATCCAGCAGAAGGCGAGCAGGGTGTTTAACAAATCTATTTTTAAAACTTTCTCGTGTATCATCTGCACAAGGGGATTCCAGGAGTATAAAGTGGACAATGACATCAGAACACTCATGGAATCCGTGCAGATGAGGACAGAAAGGCGACAATTACGGTATAAAAAACACCAAGATTTAAAAATGGCGTATAATTCCACCGTAAAAACACTGGATTCACCAGATAAGCCAAATTTAAAATTGGATCCATCCACAACAAAGGCTGATCCCAAGGAGGCCCCATATTTCGACCCTTGTAGATGCGCTTAAAACCCCAAAAGTGAGTAGCGAGGAGCACATTAAAGGTACTCTCATATAAAAATGCCTAATAATTGTATAAAAAAATGTAAATAGAATTTTACCTTTTAATCAATCTCTTCTTTACACTACCATTTTATCTACCTAGTTTATGTAATTTTTTACTTGGGGAAAAGATCAATTATTACAAAAATTATGAAAATTGGTTAAGTGTTTTAAAATATATTTTTGAAAAGAACTTCTAAAAGTCTTGGTATTGAGTCACAAAAGTTCCATAACTTGGAAGTTAGAATATTAAATGAGATTATATAATTTCAATCCACTAATTATAATTTATTCACAATTAACTAAACATATCACTGATGTATCTAATGAAAGCAAAAAAACTAAGAAAAAGTTTAGCACCTTTATGTTTTATTAATTATGAAAATTAGCATTGTGTATCCAAAAAGTATCCAAATAGACCACATCATAAATCTCGTTACGATTGTGTGGGGGATCCAATAATTTTATGGTGTATTTAGTAATAGCTATCAATATGGCTTCCAATGTTTGAAATTTATATTTTTTACACAAGGTTTAACGAAATTAAAAATTATACCTCATGAAATATTTAAAGTAAAACATGAAAACTGGTTTTGTTAGAAACTTTTTATTATTTTCATTTTATACCGGTATATTATCTGAAAGAAATTATAATAGCTCCAATTTATTTTTGAAAAAACCTTAAGACCTATTACACTTCCCGTTTATGTGTGGTGGCGTTTTGAAGTTGCAGTGTGTATCTCGATTTACACACTGTCCGGTCTTGAAAAGCACAGCACCATTAGACAGGTATAATGTTGAAAACTGAAAAGTTATGTCAGTTTATTTTGTTAGCACCGCGTGTTACTACCCGTTAGTTTTATACACTTATATGCTTATGTCCTAATCACGCTATTGGTTTTAGGGGGTTAGGAAGGTTATATTTATAGAAAGTGTATCCAAATTTGCGTGGAGAGAGAGTGGCAAACAATTAATAGAAAAACACCATTAATACACCCGAAAGATATTCGAACTTTGATTTCCCCTTCATCGGCAGTTTAATCTAATGCGAGAATCGCGCGTTAGACCTTGCGGCTAACGAAACGGGTTGTTATGTTAGTTCATCCAAACCATACAGATATGATAATATTGGCTAAACGAACAAAGCCTATAAATTGGTGACGGTATGTTTATTTTTCACTAGGCTATGCTTATTATCAGAGAGTGTCAGTATATAGTAGTTAGCACCGAAATACATAAGAGTTTGGTAAGCTTGTTAACTATTATGTTTGACCCACCATCTTGTGTATCATTTCTTCTTTATGTGTTCACTGTTACAAATAGGTCAAGATAAAATTTAACGTTTCTTCTTATTATTTTAACCACAACCAATTCCGCTTAAACACTTAAAAATTATGGGCCCAGGATTCGTTTCTAGTGCGTTGTCGGTTCAGTAAAGATAAAATATATCATTCTGAAAATTGAAAAATGACACCTGGACACGGGAATCGAACCCGTGTCCAGGTGTCATTTTTCAATTTTCAGAATGATATCTAACTGAACCAACTACCATTAATATAGCTTCGGCTATTTACACTTAATTAAAATATATCAGTTTCATGGCAATTTGTTGCTCGAGCTATTCATGCTGACGGGGCTCTTAGCGTCGCAAAAGACTTGATTTTTATGAGCACATTAAGTTTTGTGTCACAATATTTGAGTGAACATTCTCGTTTAGTAGTTAAACTAAAAAGTGAAGTCTCAAGTTTCAGCAAGTTTACTTACTTACTAGAGTTGGTCTCGTTGCATATATGCTTGGGTCGTAGCCTTTAACTTGAGTTATAGTGTCGGAAAAGATCGACATTTCCAGTGCTAACAAACTTAATGGTAGTAACTACTAAAAGTACTAAAAGTTGGAAACAGAATCAAGAGATCTGGCTATCATGACGAGTTGTCTACCTTTGAAATGTAAGAGTTTCAGAAAAGTCTAGCTTTACATGAGTGAGGAAAAACAAACCATCGCCAATTTGACGTCACGTCTGATTGATTAAAATGGGAGCTTGACGAGGGAGGAAAAGCAAGAAACCGCCTTAGCTTCTGTAGCTAACCGAGGCACTGTATTTCATGGACGTAAACAACAATATTACTAAGCAGGAAAACAAAGTAACCAAACCATGAGAAAACTCAACTGCCACAACTGTCAACGCAAAGGCCACCTTGCCCTTGACTGCCAGAGTGAAAAGAATTATTATCCAGTTTCTGACAAAAGCAAAGCTAAAGAGTGATATTTTTCTGGCTTTAATGTTTAGGAAGCAAATGCATGTATTTCCTTTTCCGACGAGCCATTTGACATGGCATAAATACTACTTTGACAAGCTTGAAGAGATTAATGATGCTTTTACTGTGCGTCTTGGTGACGACCACTCACTTTATGTAAAAAAGAAAGGTGATGTGAAGACTCGGAAGTGGTTGAATGATCAGTGGTATTACTCAGTCATTATAAACGTCCTATTTGTTCCAGACCTGAAGAAGAACCTTATGTATGAAGGAAAAAATACCAAACTAAGAATATAAATTGTTAATTCAAAAAAATTTGTTGACTTTTTTAAAAAGAAAAGTTGGTCGCGTGTGGTGAACCCAAGTTCAGTAAACTTTATAATATTATTTTTCGGGTTCTAATCTCTAATAAAGCATGTATGTCATTCAGCCTAGTTTGAAGCTATGGCACGAACGCCTCGGCCACATCAATGTTAGATCTTTGAAGGAGTTGGTCTCAAAAGGCTTAGCCGAGGGTGTAGATCTGAGTGATGCAGACAATTTTTTTTTGCCCTGGCTGTGCATATGGGAAGAACCCCAAACCCCCATTCAACGCCCCAACCCACCAGAAGATGAAGTTCAGCCAGTGAATATATAGTGATTTTGGTGTCATGCCAGTCAAGTCTGAAGGAGGAACTATATACTTTGTTACTTTCAAAGACGACTACTCTGGCTATATCTTTCATTAAACATAAAAGTGACAAACTACAATGTTTTAAAGATTTTTTGTAAGATTTCAGAGACAAAATACAAGCGAAGTGTGTAAATACTCCATACAGATAATGGTACAGAATACGTCAATAAGGAATTTCATGATTCTCTTGCCTTTTCTTTCTGAGAGAACAGCATCATACACACCCAAAAAAATCTCACTTTGAGATAGATATGCGCACAATTGTAGAGCGCAAAATTGTAGAGCGCACGACATCAGCAGAATTCTTCGTAGGGATGCAGATACGCTACAATAGAGAATATGGCACATTATTCATCGGACAATCAACATACATAGTCCAGGTTATCAAAAGATTCAATCTCCAGGACGTCGATCCTTGTTTCCTGCCTGTAGATTCCAGTATTCGCCTGCAAGACGTAGCAAAAGACGAATCAATGCAAGATGTGTCTTTCGGGGAATCAGCTGGCGCAATAATATACTTATTTCCACGGTCAGTCACGTTGATATAGCGTTTTCAGTGGAGGAGGTCAGCAAATATTGCAACAGATTTGACAGAAACCACTGGAACAGTGTCAAGAAAATAACTAAATCTATCAAAGCTACTGCCAACTATGGAGTCATTTATCGAAAGTCCGAAGAACTAATTACGGTTTTGGGATATTCGGACTCTGATTATACCAGAGACCTTGATACAAAGCGATCGACAGAGGGCTAAATATTCAAGATCTCGGATGGTCCTGTTACTTGTACCAGTACTAAACAGCCCTCTCAATCATCGAAGCTGATTATATGGTGGTCTCAGCTGCATCTAAAGAGGCTATGTGACTTAGAACCATATTAATTGATATCTGTGAAGAAGCCTGAGCCAACAGTGATCTTCTTTGACAATCAAAGTGCCATCAAACAAGTGAAGAATCCGGAATACCACAAGTGTACCAAGCACATAGACATCCGCTATCACTACATTCTGAGCGATTCGAACATGGGGACATCGAGCTGCGCTACACCGCATCAAAGGAACAGCTTGCTGACCTCCTTACCCCGTGAAATATTTCAACGATTATGTGCCGAGTTGGTAACAGTGTTTTCTTGAAGCGGTGAAATAATTTTGTTTCTTCGTGTGTGTGGTGTGTAGATTCATTTGAATATTTTTTCTTGTTCTTTATGATACCACTATGACATTATATACATTTTTGTAGGCTCTAATTAAGGGAGTGTGTCAGAATATGGAAATTCGTGCTTAAATACCGTGGCTGTACAGTGCTGCTCTCTCTTCGACTATAATTCAACGTTTCTATTTATTATTTAGCCACAAAAAACTATACTTAATCGCTTAAAGATAGTTTATCTATTGGATGATGAAAAGTAGCGGATGTATTATTTTCTGAAATAATTGAATGTACATATTTAAGTGTGAAATAGGCTTATAGTTGTGAATATTTCTTTTTTGCTCCAAATTTATAAATTTTTATGACAAAAACTTGTTTTCAAGCTACGGGTAAAGTTTCATTTGACTAGTTAAGGTAGAAAATAAAATCTAGCAAAGGATTGAACATTTTGGCATAGTCTTTAACAATAAATCTTAGAATTTCATATGCACAGGAACAGCTATATGAACTCGACTTTCTAATAGAAATAAGTACATCTAGGGGTATAATATAGCAAGAATAGACCTACACTGCATAACACACAAGTTTCACTAATAGAGTAGGGCATGACAGGTAAGGTGAACTATTCACTGAATTAAAGCAGGTCCTAAACTCATTTGCTTTTAAAAAAGGTTCAGTTACAAAATTAGTACTATGGAGGCTCTATTCAAACGATGATTTTTAACAAATTTCCATCAATCCTTACTTTTGTTTTTCATTTAGTTCATCTAAATAGTTTTAGCTTAAGTTAAAGTGGTTTTAATTTTATGACGATTTTATTTTATTTCGAGTGTAGTACTTAAGTTTAGAAAGAAAACAACTCTCAAACTTGGAGGTATTTTGAATAGTAATTTGAGGAATATTGTATTTTGAATAACAATTTGAGGAAAAAGAATATTGATTTTCCTTTGGAAAAAATTGGTAAAATTATAAGTATATGAGATAGCATTAGCAGTTAAATAAATACAAGACTATACAAGACCACTCAGCAGTGACCAGGTAATATTGAAATAAATACTGTACGTGGTAATTTTAACAATTGGTACATCCATTATATTGTGTTAAGACGGATAAGATATATAATATCTATTTTTACTAGTGATACCTTTAATAGTAATGGATTAAAATAAATTTTATTTCAAAACAAATCTGAACTACATTTCACAATAAAGATTTTATTCCTATACCAAAACCAATTTGAATGTTATTTTCATAAAAGTTACTCACAGGTAGTTTCTCTTTAGTAGAAATGAATGTTACAGGTTCTCTAAAACAACCCGGCTCTTGGTAATCATTGACTTCTTCTTTAAAACATTCTTCTGATTTTATAAGTTCCTCCTTAAGAGAAATGAATGTTACAGGTTCTGTAAAACATTCTCTCTCCTGGTAATCATTCAGTTCTTCTCTAAAACTTTCATCTGATTTTAATGGAAGATCAAGTTCAGACTAGTAAGAAACAAGAGCAGTTTTAGGGCATAAATATTTATAGGTAACACATTTCACAAGATGTAGATTTACACCAAACTTGTTTTATACCATTCAGATATATGTTGAGCTTGTAACATAACATGGATATGTATATTGAAAAGGTTTCAGAATAAAGATACTTATATTAAACCTATCTAAGAACATTAGATGTATATATAACATGTTTAACAATATTATATGAATTATGATTTAATTATTAAGTTTAAAAGCATAGTGTGTACACTCAACATATTTTAAAACATATCATATATACATATTATTTTAATATATTGTACTGTATTATATTGAACATATTTTAGAAGCAAGATTTTTATTTAAGTTCACAAGTAAAGATCTAGGCCTATAGTGAATACATTTTAGAATATAGTATTTTATATAAACACGTTAAAAAATATAGAAATGTATAGCTAACATTTATGAATATTAGAATATAACTCCCTAGCTCTACCATTTTAAGGCATCGCGCTCACAGTAACCTAATTGCCTGTGGAGGGCTCAGGTTTGAATTTCAGCTGGATGCATTGGGGTTGGGGGCGCGGTGTTTAATATACATTATTTTTTGTGGTTTGTCCTACTCTCGCCACACTAATGTCGGTGAGTTTTCTCTAAGCTAATTTCACAATCATCTTAATTTGAGGATAAGTTGTTAATTATCATTGTGGGTTGTACACTAGTAAATAAATTGTGCAAAGCGACTGTCCATAGGTACTTTCTGATATATCAATGGTACATTATCGATTAAAAACAATTTAAAAAAATTATAGGTAAGCTATACATGAAATAAGCTATCTCTGAAAATTAAGCATAGATTGCTTTTTATAGTGTGAACACTATCTAAATAATTATTTTAAAACAAAATCTTTTAACCATTTCTAAATAATTTTAAATTTTCAAAAATCATATATTAGTAAATTACTCGTAAATGATTTTTTATAACAAAATATATCTACAATACCACCCATATTGCCTCTTTGAATAGTATTGTTGGATGGAAACCATTTTCATAAAACTATGAATTTATAAATATCAATTATAACTATACTTTATTTTAGAGTTTGGACTAAACTAATGATTTTGCATTATTTAAAAACAGATATATAATTATTACAATTATCAAGTTTGACGAGATTTATAAAAGCATTTTGGCTATAACATTAGTAACAGACACATAGAAGGTATATAAAAAACACTTTTTTGAATATTTGTCAACATGAATGAGATCAATCATTTTCATGAGTCCATTAATTTCTCATATTAATTTTTTTAGAGCTGCTTTATATGACTAGTACTATTAAGTAGTGGTTTGAGGGTGAATATGAGTAGAATGTACATACAACAAAATATCCGACCCAGGAGGCCAGTGATCCAGTGCTAAAACAACTGGGCGGCTAATTTCACAACTCAGAGTAACTTTATATTTAATCATGACCAAGTGAAAATTAACTAAACGATTTAGATCGGAAATTAAACATTTAACATTTGGACTATGTTTTTATAGTTTTACAGATACAGATACTAATACAAGATATAAATAATTGTCATGTAATTCTGTTGTGCTGAGGCACAGTTTTGTTACCACGATGATACAACCACCAGCTATAAACGTATGGTAGTGGCTCCCATTTAGTTGGAGGAACATTAATAAAGTAACAATGAGTGAAAACCAACATCATGGAACAATTAATAAGTTAATTAAAATAAAACTACGTGCACACTTGGAAGTACTTAAATAAATTTATTCTAAGCAATATTCCAGAAGTTTGAGGCTCTGGAATACGTCATATTCCATAGTCAATATAGTCCATTGATCTATTCAAAACCTTTATTCTTAACGTTAATGAAATGCTCTATTATTAGACCCATTTACAAAGGTGGGAGCCATTTAGACTACGGTAATTACAGACCAGTAGCAATACTACTAACTTTTGAAAAGATATTAGAACGATACATGGCTAACAAACTGACAGACTATTTAAATAAATTCAGTATAATAAACCCAAGGCAATATGGATTTCTAAAACACAAAAGCGCTAAAAAATCTTCCAGAACATTTTTCTAATAAAAATTAACAAAGCCCTTAACAACAATAAAAATTGTTTGGCCCTGTTTATTGAATTTAAAAAAGCGTTTGACCCACTTGAAATTTTTATACATTATTGAGAACATTAAAAATGATTGGAATTGGCGGACCATACTTAAGATGGTTTTGGGACTATCTCACTAACAGAATTTTCTATGTACAGATTAGTACTCAAAAAAGTGAAACAACAACAAGGCTCAATACTAGGACCTATGCTATATATAATTTACGTCAATACTATCACAAGACAAGTGAAGCATGGACACATCTACCTATATGCAGACGACACCACAATAATGACAATTCACAAAAACCTCCAAATAGCAGAATACAACCTGCAACAAGACTACAACTAGATACAAATATGGACTCATGATCATCGTCTAATAATAAATGCAAAGAAAACTAAAGTTATACACATCTGTTCTCCTAAAATGCACCATACAAGAGTCAATATTACGCATCACAGCTATAATTGTTTGCACAACTGGACACAAACATGTTGTGACTGTATCGAAAAACTGCACGTAACAGACAGTCATACTTACCTTGGACTAACAATATTTGACAAACATCATAAATGGGACAGACATGTATAAAAACTTGAGAACAAACTAAAAGGATTGACATATGTTTTTTACCATCTTATAATGTACATGGATATCAAAACGATAGTAATAATATATAAACCATTAGTTCAATCAATAATATCTTATGGCATATCCATCTTGGGAGGAACGACAGAATGTTATACAATCAAAATTTCACATTTACGAGAAAAGATCCTGAAAATTATACTTGGTACCAAAAATGCTAACAGACATACATTCAACATAAAATTCTACTTCTTAACCAATTATATGAGTACAGCCTCTCTATGGGATATTATCATTACAAAAAATACAAGCAAATAAAAACCCATTCCTTAAACACCCGCTCAATTTCTAACAAAGAAGTGTATAAGATCGGCCAATACTTTAATTATTATGGTAGACAGGAACTGAGATGTACCATCCCCAAATTGTTTAATTTGATACAACCTCAAATAAATATAGCGAAAAGTAAAATTAAAGACTGAATACTTCAAGGCATGCTTCAGACAACTATGTAAATATTTTCGAGAGGCAGTGTTATGATATGTGTACAACTTTTATTTTTACTGCTAGTACCTGAAGATGTACCTTTAGGTACTTCGGGATTGTATCATAAAATCAATTATGTAATTTTCTTTTAAATCCTAAATAAACAATGATTGATTTATGATTTGATTTATTATTATTATTATTATTATTATTAAACAATTTTACAAAATGCTTTATTCTTTTTGAACAAATCTACTTTTACTTTTCCAAAATATTTTAATTTAAGAGATTCGATTTTTAGATTATGATTAATATTAAAATTTATTGTAAATCCGAAACAAAAATTGTGTATGTAGAAATAATGCTGTGTGTCCTTCTGTTTGTCTGTCGGTACCTGGTGCCATAAACTAAATCATTTGACGGATTTTGTTCAAACTTGATATTAGTGTATTACCTTGGGCCGTTTATTTAAATTTTAATTCTATCCCTTAAAATATGGAAATATTGATTATTAGTTTTGAAAAAATTAGATTGTTTTGAAAATTGCTCTTGCAATTTTTTAGATATGTATATCTGTGGTGTATTTTACATGACGAATAATACTGTACAAGTACCTATTTTTGGGGAGAAAATTAGCTTAAAGGTAGTTTACTAACGGCAAGATTTTTTAAGTTACATGGTTCTCGAAAATTACTCCACGATTTGGTTTTATATATATATATATATATGTAAGTATATATTATAAGAATGTTATATATATATAAAAGAATGTTTTATATATATATATATGATGAATAGCAATGGTGTATACAGGCCAGAACCAGGGGGAGGAGGTTGGACCCACCCCCTCTGGAATTCGATGAATCTCCATAAAGGGGTCCATATATACCTACAAAAACTTGAATGGGCTGAAGGTAAATTAAAATTTTCTAGAAGATCCCCAATAGAAAAATTATCTTTCTACGCCCTTGTCTAGGGGCATACAAATTTCAAACATTTACATTGGCAAACATCTTTAGATATATCTTAGAAATATTTGATTTTTGTTTTAATCCAGGCAAGAGCCACTCTAAATGGCTTAAAATTTCTGGGAGAGGATCACTGCAAATATCTTGGAGATGAGTACAGTTTTAAAAATGTTTATGGACGAATGGACGATGATCACTTATTATAACTTTTAAGGGTATTCCATTTTCAAACATTTTCCAGGGTTAAATCTCCGAACCACGTTTGATTTATGGGATTTAAACTATACCTAAAAAAGAGTAAAATTAATAAATACAGTTTTCATAAATGTATATACTGTCACCGAACGGCCTCAATTGGGAGGCATGGTTGTGTAAACATTGTATATTATGAGTGGCGAATGACATAACCAATGTTACGAGGTTGTATTGATAATTCAATAAATAAACTAGGGGGGTTGGAATGAAAAGTTGGTGTCAGCATTCCTTAGCTAGAGACCAGGTCAGCAGACCAGTTAAAATGGGAAGTTTGGAGCCCCTCGGGGCTGACTATAGAAGACCGTAACCTAGGAGGTCACGCTGCTTGTAACGGGGCCCCGTGGTTGTCGGATTCACCAAGCACAAATCCGGGCTATTGCTCGAGCTCAGGGAACCAGGTTCGACGACTAGCAGGGACCACCTAGCAGTCAGACAGGCCAATGGGTAAACCTCGTCGCTCGCTTCTTTATATTCTCTAAGTTCTACATTTTCCCTTCGCTTTTAACATTACATTTGTAACAACATAGTAGTATAAAAAACCTTCTAAAAGCCAGGTCTAGCGTCAATCACGAACCAACATAAGTAATATCACCCCCCTCCCCCTTATCCTCGGCCCACACGATTTAACTTAGACAAAGGGGGTGGTGACAATACTTTAGTTTCAAACATTTTCTCGTGATGAAGATTATATTCCAAGTTCTCCTCTGGTTTAATCTTCATAGTAAATGTCTCTCTCTCCATATTGTTGATGAAGTTGATGTAGGTATTAACAACTCACGAGTTTATCTTGAGTTTTCTGAGCATTGCTAATAAACTATAACTAATAAATATGACATAACTGGCTTAAAATAAATATATAGCATCAAAAACTAATATTTATATTCAATATTATTTTCCTGTTTTTGTATTTACTAAAGAATATATATTAATTTCAAAACACACACACATAATATAAAAGTATAATATACAAGACCAGTTGGGTATTAATCGAAATAAACTCTGGAAGAAGTAGCTGTATCTATAAAGGCTTTGACAAGAGGGTATTATTGGGGATGGGGTGGAGGGTCTATCAATAAGGATTATGTAATACCAAGACAGCTCAAAATGCATTCACCATTATGTTATCGCTAAAATACGGACAAGTTTATTATTGGTATAGTCCTCATTAGCTGTCTCCAGCCTGTGGCCGGGTCAATTTAGTAAAATGCCTCCATCTTCCTCTGAGGAGTACTAACGGGATAGTTATATGCAATACATGGAGCCTACCTACTGGGTGCCGCTTAGCCTCTCCTTCTCAACCCTGATCTCACCACCAAGTGGTGTACCTCGGTATCCGAGTAAACTGGTGGAGGTTGGGTTGAACCCCAGTGGAAACCAGGACAGGTGCAGACAAGAGACAGGAGACTTATCAAGACTAATACCAGGACAGGTGCAGACAAGAGGCAGGAGACTGGTCAGGACAAAAACCAGGACAGGTGCAGACGAGAGACAGGAGACTTGTCAGGACAAAAACCAGGACAGGTGCAGACAAGAGACAGGAGACTGGTCAGGACAAAAACCAGGACCGGTGCAGACAAGAGGCAGGAGACTGGTCAGGACAAAAACCAGGACAGGTGCAGACAAGAGGCAGGATACTGGTCAGGACAAAAACCAGGACAGGTGCAGACGAGAGACAGGAGACTTGTCAGGACAAAAACCAGGACAGGTGCAGACAAGAGGCAGGATACTTGTCAAGACAAATACCAGGACAGGTGCAGACAAGAGGTAGGAGACTGGTCAGGACAAAAACCAGGACAGGTGCAGACAAGAGGCAGGAGACTTGTCAAGACAAATACCAGGACAGGTGCAGACAAGAAGCAGGAGACTGGTCAGGACAAAAACCAGGACAGGTGCAGACGAGAGACAGGATACTTGTCAGGACAAAAACCAGGACAGGTGCAGACAAGAACCAGGAGACTTGTCAAGACAAATACCAGGACAGGTGCAGACAAGAGACAGGAGACTTGTCAGGACAAAAACCAGGACAGGTGCAGACGAGAGACAGGAGACTTGTCAGGACAAAAACCAGGACAGGTGCAGACAATAGGCAGGAGACTGGTCAGGACAAGGCCAACAATCTTGGAACAGGGTCTGGCCAGTTGGCTCCTAGCTGGGTGGGCTGGGAGTGAGAGGGTTGATAGACTGGTCAACAAGCTTGGAACAGGGTCTGGCCAGTTGGCTCCCAGCTGGGTGGGCTGGGAGGGAGAGGGTTGATAGACTGGTCAACAATCTTAGAACAGGGTCTGGCCAGTTGGCTCCCAGCTTGGTGGGCTGGGAGTGAGAGGGTTGATAGACTGGTCAACAAGCTTAGAACAGGGTCTGGCCAGTTGTCTCCCAGCTGGGTGGGCTGGGAGTGAGAGAGTTGATAGACTGGTCGACAATCTTAGAACAGGGTCTGGCCAGTTGGCTCCCAGCTGGGTGGGCTGGGAGTGAGAGGGTTGATAGACTGCTCAACAATCTTATGAACAGGGTCTGGCCAGTTGGCTCCCAGCTGGGTGGGCTGGGAGGGAGAGGGTTGATAGACTGGTCAACAATCTTAGAACAGGGTCTGGCCAGTTGGCTCCTAGCTGGGTGGGCTGGGAGTGGGAGGGTTGATAGACTGGTCAACAATCTTAGAACAGGGTCTGGCCAGTTGGCTCCCAGCTTGGTGGGCTGGGAGTGAGAGGGTTGATAGACTGGTCAACAAGCTTAGAACAGGGTCTGGCCAGTTGGCTCCCAGCTGGGTGGGCTGGGAGTGAAAGTGTTGGTGACGATGATCTTAATGTTATAATGATAATTTTAAATTTCCAAATGGCACAAATGACATAGTACAGTCATGTGATAGGTTGTAGCCTCCAAAGTTTCAACCAGCCATACTTACAAAGTACAAAGAAAATACACCTGTGGATTCAGTTTTAAGCAAAGTATGTAATTACTACATTCAAGGTTGGCCTAAATCTCTGTCATCAGATTGTTCAGAGCCATCACCATATTCCCTTAGAAATGACATTAAAGTGGATGTTGGGCTTCTCTACTATAGTGAGCGTCTGTTGGTTTCATATAAGCTTAGGCGCATTACCCTAGAGATCCATCATGCAACTTATTTCAATTTTGAGAAAGTCAAGATTCGAACGTCTCGCACATTCAGGAATTAACTGTGAGTATTTTTTTAAATATATGCTTGCGTGCTGAACATATAATCATTTTCAACGGGTTAAAATAAAGGACCCACTGCAACCTCATGAGATCCCTGGGTTAACTTTAGTTAAAGTTGCCGCTAATTTAGCGGGGTGTAATGTTGATAGTTATCTAGTTCTTGTAGACCACTATTCACGCTGGGTTGAGTCTGAGAAAATCTCTAATACTGCCTCCTCGGCTGCAAGTAAGCTCAAACTCATCTTTGCGCGTTTTAGAATGCCCAAACAATTTATGGCTGAAAAACAACCATTTGAATCACTCGAATTCACAATGTTTGCTCGATCACAGAACATTGAATTAATAACTCCTGATCCTCACTATCACAGCAGCAACGGTTTGTCTGAGAAAGCGGTTAGAATTGTCAAGGTAATGTTAAAATAAAAAGCAATACGCTTGTGGTGACCTCCCGCTTTTCCTTCTCAATTAGAGAAATAGTCCAATTACAGTGCTCCCATACTCGCCATCTCAGCTTCTTCAAACTCGCACACTTAATTCAAGACTGCTTATACATATTTGCCATTTGAGGATAGAAATAATTATTGATGTGTTGTGACTGCGGAAGGAAGACAATAGTTTTATTTAGAGAAAACTGCTATAGTACGTGAACTTTTCTTTTACCCTGATCAGTATGTTTTTGCTTAGAACAACAACCTGCAAAACTGGCAAGAGGGTCATGTTGTTAAGATACTTAAAAACAGTCCATATCTAGTATGTAGAGAAGGAATAATTTATAAACGAAATTTACATCATATCAGGCCTACATACTCTGGTAATGGTGGTTCCGCTGACGATCATGCTAAGGTAGGCGTTATGGTTATAGCATGAGTGATTCTTAAGGATTGGATGAAACACCACCCCCTCTCCAAATGACAATCCAGATGACACAGGAACCTCGATTTTTCAATTTTATAACTAAAAAACCGGTCCCCTGCCGCTTGAAACTGGTAAGGCTGATAATGTTACAAGGTCGGGTAATGTCCACCAACCAAAACGTCTTGACTTATAAATTGTATATTATATCTTGTATTAAATAATCAAGTATAGTTGTAACTTAATGTTATGTTTAGTAAGTTGTAGATATATATTGGCGCCACCTTTTACTAAGGTTTTTATTTGTTGGTGGTTGGACGCACTGTATGCTACTTCAATATTTGTGATTTTGACGTATCAATTGCAATTCATTCTTTGTATGATTAACCAAAGTGTACTTGGTCATGATTATAGCATATCTATACTAATAAACTTTGCTATACGATAATTCGTGTTGTATTATGAAACAAACAACATTTATTTAACCACTGTGCATTTATTTATACACAAGCCGATAAAAGAATATAGAGTTGATAGTATAGCAATCAAAAATTCGCGACTGGCTATTAAAAGCTTGATGACACTACACCACGCAGAACAACCCTCACACGCATGAGCCATTAAAGAACAAGGCCAGTGATGGTTTAGCAACTATATAGGCCTCAATATTATTAAAAAATAAATTAGAACTAACACTACCACTTACTCAGATCTGTCGCTCAAACTAGTATTACTTTGCAAATACCATAAATAAATTGATGCTTTGGCAGAAGATTTGTGAAAATATCTGCTAGTTACTCTCTGGGTTCAATATACCTTATATCAATATCACCACATTCATAGTTATGGAAACAAACATAAATGTGCTTAGTTTTCGATGGTGGTCAAGATTATTCATCAATTCAATAGGCGATGTGTTATCTAAATAACCCCAATTCGCAAATAATTATACGTAGCCATATTGTGTTACTTGTTCCATTAGACAATGCAATGTATTCAGTTCCTGTAGTTGAAAGTGCAACCACTCAATGTCACTCAGAATGTAGCATGTCACCTAAATCAAAATGACATCTACAAACTGTAATCCGCACAAAATGCTTAACTACAATAAGGGAATCAGAAGAAGACAATTAATACTGATGTATTTAATAATAATATCGTTTGGATTCTACTTACATTACGTGGATGTTCCCAGATACAATCACCATGCTTTCACCAACTGTTCTGCTAACACGGTGGAAGCAAAGGCGTGGCAGTTTTAACGCACGTCTAACCTCTTGACCTCAACATTGAAGAAAGACCAGACGGTCGTTGGCTCATCGCGAGCGACGCCCCTAGCGGACTTCCTTGGAAATTATTTCTCCACTGTTCCAACCCCCCCCCCCTTCCTACCCATCCGTTGATTATCTTGCCCAATTTGCTAGTCAAGAAAAGAGTATATAACGGGGGACTCCTAGGTTCACAGATTGTAGTTCATCACTTGGATATCTTCGAAGAAGGAAACTCTGCTCCAGCACTTGTAGAAGATACTGCTGACCATGACGATTAGGACGTGAGTGTCACCACCTCGACGCCGAGGGATTCCCGTCTATTAATCCAAGTATTAAGTTGTTTTCCAAGTTCTTCAGACTGTCAAAAGTGGCTATGAGATTAGTCACACGTCAATCAGACGTGTTTGCTTTAGTCAAGATGATTTCTTATTTTATTTGCCTTTCAGACGCTATGTTTTAGTCAGAGTGACTAAATTTAGTTTTTAAGTATAGCTGATTTAATTTTCTGTTAGTCAGAAATTTTGACTACATATTTTTACTATATCCAAATGATATATGTTAAATATAGGAGCCTTGATCTCTGTATATAACAGGACCCAGGCTTTAGAGTCCTCTTCTTCTCAAGTTCATTCTTCCACTGTAAGTCCATAAGACTTCAGAATATCATATGACGCCGTGGACGTCATGCTCATGTGTTCTAATTGTTGTATGGCTACAAGCAGGTTGTCTAACGCTTTTACATGAGTGACCTAGTTAGGTCAGTATCTCACAGCGCTCTAGTTGACATCTCTTATTCTGTGTTATTATTTTGGGTGCGCAAAGTGCAAAACACGGCTAAGTTTGTATGGTTGCCCGCACAGATA
This sequence comes from Timema genevievae, assembly GCA_902155825.1. Classification (NCBI taxonomy): domain Eukaryota; kingdom Metazoa; phylum Arthropoda; class Insecta; order Phasmatodea; family Timematidae; genus Timema; species Timema genevievae. Next base: position 133,681 of record CABFWO010000801.1, on the reverse strand, counting down.
GTACTTTCTTTCGCCCCAAGGTTGGCGCTTCTTATGATTTAGTATTTAATGTTGGTGTATTCTAAACTTGAGTTTTACCCCAGGCAGTGGGTAGTGACATAAATGTACTATTTAATGCTCTGGTAGTACTCACAGGGAAAGGACCGGCCATAGTACTATTTAATGTAGACTCCTGGTTGCTTTTTAGCCATTTGCTGATGAAATGGATAGTTCGTCCTCTTACAATATCCGAAACAGTACTTTATTAGAAGCCAAGCCAGCTAGCTAGGACGAGCTTCGGTTAATAACTCTAAAATTATAGGATCTGTTGCCACATCTTTATTTGTATTTAATCTACCATGTGTTCTGTTTAGACCCTTCGGGTGGAAGTCAGGCGCTAGTCCGGCTGTGTTGGAATCCAATACTCTTTGTATTCGTAACGTCCTTTTAACGGTTGCCGTGTCGTCTTGGACACGTATTCTTCCGAGCCACGGGAAGTTCCTATAACTTTGGAGTTGTTAAATCCTATCTTACTTGTCAGTTTAATACGTAGTATTGTTCATCTAAGAGTTATTAGTACTCCTTTGCCTATTTAACGGACTTCAACAACTGTTACTATTCTTGGGTCAACTTTCTATTTTCTTTTACCAATTGTAACATGATATCAACTTTTATGTTATTGTATGATAAATCTATTTTTATAACCTATTTAATTCTTTCTCTGTTATAAAATATGTTCCTATTTCACACTTTTAATATGTAACCCCCTCAAAAATATCCCGGGTGACTCTATAAACTATAATGTTTAAAGAATTTGGATGTTAAGTAACTTTTTTTTTATTTCAAATATAGTTAAACATTTTAAATAGGTTATTTTATTAAAATAATTTTTCTACGTATATTTTGAATTTGTATTAGTATAAACGTAACTAAATTTTTTTTTTGTGAAAGTTTTTAGGAATGGAAAGATACGTGTTCATACTTGTTATTTTTTCAAGTTAAGCATTTCGTTTACTTTGAAGGTTAGCATTCTGGCTTTAACAAATATTTTATTGGCCCTATATTATAAGATGCACAATGTATTCGTGCTATTATTCAGATTAATCTGAGCATATGCTTATTTTTTATTTTATTAGTTGAATAAATAAAATTTATATTAAGATTATCAACTGTTTATCACTAATAGTATGGGTATGTAACATTTCTGAGATTTACCGGTCTCTCTCGTTGTACACACACACACACACACACACACACACACACACACACTAGGTTTACGAATCAGACACCATACGTAAGATTCTTGGCATTACATTTGTAATGATATAGAATTCCTCCAAGACGGAGACCCATGCACTCAGGGTAACCTAAGTACAAAAGTGGTGAGAGTGAAAATATTTTAACCTCCAGGAGGTAAGTGCGTGTTACAGAGGGCTAGTAACCAAAAAGAGAATGATGAAATAAATAAAACAGCTAGAGAGGTTAGGGAATCATAACACTACAGTGTCTTAGACAGTTAAATATACAAGATATAATGAGTGAAATAATGGTTTATGTTCTCAGGTTTCTAGGTTTTTGTAATTGTTTAGCGTGGTGATGCTTAAGGTATATATTTCTTAATTTAAAATATTATTAAATCCATTACCAATGATAATTAGTTAGATTTTAATTAATAACTTAACAATTTTAAGGACTATTGGTCTACAGAGAGGTTCATATTACATGTTCCTTTTCGGGAATTAATAGCTCAGTGGAGAATATTATAATGTTATAATAATGAAATATATATTCTAGAAGTAGCCTGATGTTTATTAAGCCCTGTCAGGCATCTAAGGCACTTTCTGATTAAACATTTTAAAATTATTTTATTTTATTACTAGAACATTTCCACAAAATAAAACAAACTGTACACATGAACTATTTTTACTATACTGAATTTATATTATTATTATTATTATTATTACTATTATTATTATTATTATTAGCACCGCGTCTTACTACCCGTTCGGGTTATACGCACTTACGCTAATGTATAATGATAGGGTGTTTTTGAGATGAAATGGAAGACCTACAGTTTAAAGTGGGATCTGAACCACGGTGGGGGCGTTTAATTCCTCACATTCACAAGTTGTGATTAATATACGTCTTGTCAGAGGTGAAGGAAGGGTTTGGCAATCAGATGAATCCGTGCCGGGACTGAGGATTGAACCCTGTGGCCCCAGCACAAAAGTCAGATACCATACCCCTAGATCGCCAGGTCACACTATTGATAATTCCTACGTCATAACACTTTTGGTCACTTCGTACATTAGTACCGGCTATCACATTTACTTAATTATTACATTATAGAATAATGGGAGATAACACTATAATATTATTCAAGGGCTATATTCCTTAACTTTCCCATTAAACAATGATATTCATCGAAGAACATGAAATAATAGATTTTATTTTGTGAATAAGAGGGAGATATTTTTTATCTTTATATTCTTTAATATGGAAAAAAAGTAAATTCAATGGGGAACCTCTTTATAATACCTCTAGAAAACGTTATATTGACTCAGAATTACTGGTTTTATATTTGAGTTTAGCCAATAACGTGAGAGATAAGATTTAAATTTACATTAAACATTTTTCAAGCATAACATTCTAGAAATGGGAACGAAAACCATAAATTGCAATTGGTGCAGGTACTTTAAAAAGGGCACGAGTAAAGAGACAGTTTCCTATTGAGTAGGGTTTAAAATATAAAGCTAATAATTTGGCTGGTTCAGTAATATTGAGGGATAAATATTTTAAATATATATTAAATAAGTATTCAAGTCTCAGGAAATAAGTCTATGAGATATGTAAATAATGAATACATGCTTTTATTTTATGTAGGGTGTTGATTCACGAAACTATTGAATTATTAATAACATTCTTAAATATAAACTCTTGGGTATTATTTATATTATTTAATATAACATAATAAATGTAAATAATCCCAAATTTCTAGTAGAGCTAGTATGGCCAACTATGACTCAGCCTTATATCCGGCTACAGAGATTTGAATCATTACCTAACACAATGTATGGCGTTTCGTTATTAATTTCGATGCCTTCTATTCGAGCTCATCATTCTGTTTTCTTATCTAAAATACATTTGATTTAAAAAGTATGTAATACAACATAAAAACAAAATTTTTATCTACAAATATGTTTATATTTTAATTTAAATTTCTTAAGAAATTAAAAACTAAGCTTAATGCTATTTGTGTAAATAAAGGGACGTTCTCAATATGATTTATTTATGGTTTATTTTATACAAAGTTTTCTTCTGTGCTTACATGGCTTGTAAACATAGTCTACTAATATGTGTACATCTGATGTTTGTATTTTATTTTTATTTTTAGCTTCAGTAAACACCGGTGTCTAAACGGAAAGAATTCAAATGAATGATTATGCCTTGATGTTGTGAATTCTAAATGATACAAAGCTTCACGTTGAGAATTTTATTAATAATTAATTATTAATATATTAAATAAAATCACAGGTATGACTTACTCTAATCACAAGAAAACAGTTAAAATAAATGCAAACTTATAATATATATGCTTATGATCAAATTATATTTAAATCATAATGTAGCAACAACTGTATCACCAACGAAAAACCTATATATGGAGCATTAGGTTTCATTCCCAGTTAAGTGAAGTTATTTTTCACCATATTGAGTTAAATTATCTTTTTTGAGCCAGATATAACACAATATTATAAAACAAACTAATTAATTCGTGTTTACTAGTTCAAAAAAACATAAAAACTAATTTATATTTTTCAATATTATTAAATGTGGGATATAATTAAATCTAATTTTTGAATTAAACTTATTTTAATTTCTTAAATAAAAATATGTATTTAAACTACTAAATGATTCTCTACAAATATATTTGGCTTAACATCTAAAAATATTTGTCATTATTTACGCTATAAATTGAATAATTTATATTCTTTGGCTATAATAAGAAATTCAACACTTTGTCAGAATTATTAATAAGGTATTTAATAATTACATATATTTCTATTAAAACATTTCACCCAAGAAATAATGTATGGCTTGTATGGTTTGTGGCTATAAAATACTTTTAATTCTAGTCTGACTTTTATTTAGAAGTAATAAGTTATATTTCGGCTCTCAGTTGGAGATCAGTGTTCGAACTTCTATTCATATAGGTATACTGTATCCCCAACCAATTTAAATAAAACAATTTTTCCAAAATAAGTGTATACACACATCTTACCTCAGTTTACCAAAATTGAATGTAAGAAATGTAAATATTAAAATCAGAATAGCAAAATATTTTCTCCAGATTTAACTTTGATAAATAAAAAAAAATATTTATCGAGTGAAAATAGCTCGTGCACTAAACAAACTTGATTCAAACAAATACCCATTTTGGTAGAAACACGGAGTTAAATTTGATCGAGATCTAGACAAGAGAAGAAGGGAGGCGAGATTTTGGTCATTATATTTCATAATTTTTTAAAATCATATTTAATAAGTAGTCCAAGTTTAAATACATAAAATTGTATCAATGAAATTAGCATTAAGTATCGAATTAACCATTGACAGGGTCAATCGGTATTTGCATAATGTAAACATATAAATAAAAAAAAGCATCAATTAAAAATATGAAAATAGGATGAATATAATTTGACCAAGAGTTGAATGTATGCGATTTTTTTTTTATTTAATTTAAACCAAACCATTTTATTTCTAAATAAAAACATATTTGATTTGATTTAAATAGTGTCTAGTAATAAATTACCACACGATATATTAAAGCTAGTATTTCATATGGACAAATATTGTTTATTAATATTGATTTAAATTATTTTTTAAATTTACAACAGGAAACAGAAAAGTCCTGATATGAAAATTCTTTCTTAGCGGTTATATCCCTATAATCTTTTAAACGAATCAAGATTATAATTAATAGCATGAGCTAATTATTTCAGTAGTTTAAGTTTTAAAACCAAATCCACCCCACTTTGAAAAATGGCATAGCAATAGCTATAGTTTAAAAGACCTATCTTTGTGGACTTTATATCAAAATGACCAAGTTTATGTGAATATATTATTAGAGATAACTAGAAAATATTAATAGAAAAATATTGCAGACTACATAATAGTAATGGCAACTATGTTAATTTATTGAAACAAAAACAAAACCTAATTATTTATTCAATCAATTTGAAGTTGTATTTGTGAGATATTTTATATTTGAACCAACACTGAAAAATGTTTAACCCTAAATAATAAATATTGCGACGATAAATGTATTAAGTCATCATCAGATTAATGGATCCATTTTCTCTTGAAAATTTGTGGCCACCATCACTCAGGCTCGCTATTGAGCTATAACCTGAATTCCTGAAACCAAACCTAACATGAAATCCAATATACATATCCATGCTCACAGTATCCTCTCATTGACGTCGCGGTCTACCAACGGGTAATGGATCTTCAGATTTATCAACTAAATTCAACTAAGTGAAAAATGATAACTTGAACATAGAAATCAAACACGATACCTTTTAATTAGCGCTCCACTACTCTTTTCACTGAAACATCCTGGTTCGTCTCGTATACAGATACTTTCACCAGTAACCACATATACAGGATACTTGTAAACTCAACGCACAAACCGTACATATAGTTTGTTTGAACCAAAACTAATACAAAATCCCTATACACTTACATAAGGCAAACTATATTAATAACATTAAATTGTTTTCAAAATTTTGGTGCACAGCACCGGGAGAGCAAACTGGGCATGCATGCATGCATGTACAGCAGGCTGCGTAGGAATTAGGTGCGTGGCACTAAACACCTTGACATCTTGGAGCACGGCAGCAGAACATAAAACAATTAATAGTAAACAGCAAACCAGTTCGTCTATAAATAGGAATACGTTCTGAGGGTCATCTACATCACAGAAAGTGCTTGCCATTACTACATGTGCAGTGCCGCGCACCTAACTCCTCTGTAACTTGTTGTGCACGCATGCTTGTACAGTTTTGCTCTCCTAGCGCTGAACGCCGAAATTTTGAACACAATTTAATGGTATTCGCATAATTTTCCGGATGTATGTGTATAGGGATTTTGTATTACTATTGGTTAAAACAAGTTGTATGTGCTGCTTGGACTTTTGAGTTTCCGAACACGCTGTACACCCAATAAACTAACAACTAGTGAAAGATGTCCCTGGATACGAGATGAACCAAGATGGCTCAATGGTAGATCATTGGCTTGCTGAGCCAAAAATCCGTTGTTGAAGTTGACATTTTTCACTTTATTGTATATGAGCTAGCTATAAGGACTTATCCTGTGGATGGACATAGAATATCAGATTGAGATACTCATGGATTAATATTACTTATTGCTCAAAAAAGAACTAGACTTGAATGTTTGTTAACATTGGTAACATATCACTTATTAATTGACACTGTTTAAAAGGAAATACAAACACAAATAATCATTTAATCCTGAACAATAACTTCTCTTCTTTGGTATTACCAACTCAACTAAGTCACCGTCTTCTTGGTTAATTTTTCATGCCGCTTAATAATAAACAATAACATTAAGGAACTGTAAAGATAGATTACAAAGATAATAAATCTCGAACATCCTCCCTCCGTACAATTGTGGAAATGTTTCTCTCGGTTGCAACACTTAAATCTATCAAATATTTAGTCCTACCACTCTACAAACCTTATTTGAAATGTCACAAGAGTTCTAACACCTATACAAACTGTTTCTTCACAAGTCTAGTCTTGACGGTATATTAATATTTCACCCCCCTCTTAGACATATTGACTGCTTCCTGTGGCAGTCCTTATTCTGGTGGATGGCTGATCTCTCTCTTAGATCTTCACAAAGTTTTTGTAGGTACCTGCTTCTCTTGCAAAGGTCGAGCTCGTCTACCGCATCCAGATCTGCCATTTCATTGCTGAAAACTCTTTGTAGAAAGTTGGCTGGTGTCAAAGGCTTAAGATCATCCAAACTATCAGCAACATAGGTTAATGATGGCTTCAGTATCACAGAGGATTGTGTACATCTCTTCATAGTATACTTATGTTCTTCACATGATCCATCTTAACAATTCCTTTACAATCCTGACTAGCCTCTCCCACCCTCCTCCCCCTCAAACCACTGTAGGGTGTATGAGTTAGCACGTGATTCTTTTGCTGGTTGAGTAAGCTATTATTGACAGCCAAAACAATCTCTGTAAGGCACTGTTTAGTTCAAAAAAATTGGTCCCATTATCAGAATACAATATAGATATCTTCCTTCTTAAAGCACAAAGCCTTCTTAATACTAGATTGAAAACCTCTGTAGAGAGGGACTGTGTAGCGTGTGGCACGGTTCAACCCCCAACACCTCATCACCTCCCGAGAAAAAACGCGAGTGTCATCACGTCGAAAAGGCCTCGGTGGGACTCCTGGCATCAACACAAAAACAAAAACTCAAGAAAGAGAGAGGGAATGGACATTAATTCTCTTTTCCACTCCACCCTCCCAACTCCCCCCAGTGAAGTGCTCTTCAGGGGAGGTTGGCAGACGTGCAACTACTCAGGGAACAAAAGGACGTTGATTGATTTAACTATGACATGATACCATGTGATTCTATCCCTTCTCATGGTCAACAAGTCTACAACCCCCCTAAAGAAAAGTTAATAAAACACCCGGCTGGCACAACACTCTTGGAAGGAAAATCTCGTTCAAGATGGACATTTAGTCATGTAAGCAGATTCACATTTCGAATTTAGTTGACTTGTAACACCAAAATCTTTTCAAAATTGCATTGGGCAATTGAAACCGTAATCTGTTTGTTATAGGAGGTTCTTAACGTTCAAAACATTTAAGTCTTTCGTGTGTGCCCTAGGCCACTATTTCAAGTACATTTTTCTAGATAGTTAACAAGATAATTGTTTCTAGAATAGTGAGCTTGGTTAAATAAAACCTTCGAATGGTGATATTATTTGAATTAATCTTTCATTACCTTGTTTGTGAGTGTAAACTATGGTTGGTTTTCATACAGGGTCTGTTATCGTTTAATAGTGGACAACTAATTAACTTCAATTGTTTGATTTATATTTAGTAAACTGAAGCACAGATAAATATAAGTATCTTCTAAAGGTTGGTGGGTTATTATTTAATATTTGATTCAAAATATACTTATTCTATATTTAATAACCATATGATCTTTCCTAATTGAATTATTATTTAGGAAACGCCACTTTAAATTTGAGGGAGTATAAAAATTTCTTCTGATAAGATTTACTATAGCATTAAATCGTAATCTTTAAAATTGAGATTATTTAAAATATATACAGCATAGAGAAAACTCACTCCTCTTTGAATATTTAAGTTGATGCTGTGGTATTTAATTAAAATTTGTTTATTACAACTGAATAAATCTTTATTTAAAAAAACAAAATTTAAAACCCATAATTGGTGGTAACATGGTCAACCTTGTCATGATCGTGTATGACTGTATTGCCAGTGACGGAGCCAGTCTCAGTCGGGTGTTTTTGGTTTCTCACTCTCCATTCAAGCAAATTCGAGTAAACTTACTCTAAATTTTAGTTAGCTCATTCCTGTTTCACGAGCGTAATAAATGAATGCGTATAGCCCGAACGGGTAATAAGAAGCAGGAAATAAGAATAATTGAAGATAATAATTTATATCCGTATAAAAAGACTTGTTTATTTATCCTACAATATATTAGAGCTGGGTTAATACATAAATGCATGTAATTTAGGTTAAGTGTTTAGAACTAATATAATTTGAAAGGATGCTGTATTTACTTGAAATAGTACGGTTCAGGCAGATTATTAATTAACAACATATAATCAACCATTCTTAAATCAAAACTAAGTAATTAATGTGTTTATGAAAATCATTAACTTTTTCGTTCGGGTGTATAAAGGATGGTTTTTCTTAAATGATTTTTTACTCTCCCTCCACGCAAATACAAGTAGTAAACATACTCTAAATTTAACCTTCCTCATCCCTAACTTATTAACGTAATTAGTACATATGCGTCTGAACAAGTAATCAGAAGTGATGTTTAAAAATAATAGCTTATTTTTACTAAAGCAGTTATCTCGTAATGTATTGCATATTAATACGATCCTTAGAAACTAATGAAATTATCAACTCGTTCTTTATTTTATATTAAAATAGAGACGATGAACTCTGGTATTTGACACAATTTTTGTGTGTCTGCTTTGTATTCAGCCTGCATAGTAGATCCTTTACTTTATCATTTTCTTTCACATCACATGCATTATTGATAAAGACCCTTTACCGAGGATGTAAAAAAAAAAATTCAAGGATAATTTCAAACAAGCGAGTTTGCTAGAGATTAATATAATTAAATTTTTTCCTGCAGACCGCGGTAGTCAAAGCTTTTACCATGACGAAAATATTTTCTAAATAAATAATATCATCCTTCAAACAAAACACGCCCACTTGAATTTCTAAAAACAAATTATAATATTTTATCCAAATATGTAAAGGTATGGTATCTCGTACACATACACAGAAGTACTTTTGAGTATTATGTATGTACGCATCTAGTTTTAAAATGTTCAAAACAATGTGATGATTGCACAAAAGCATATCAAACGGAGCTGTTTTAATGGTGAGTCATTATATTTAATACCTGCGTCTGTCATAAAAATAATTAAAGCATTGAATAGGTTTCTTTTTAAAACCATGGTCGAGTTAAATATTTAATTCTGAAGTCTGTCTAAATATACTAAACATATATTTTTATATTATTCACTAGTGCAGATTTCATCAAATAATATATTATAATTAAAGTTATAATTTTTTGTCTGAAAAAATGTTTAAATTTGCATTAATAAAAACCACATGTTGGCCTTTATTATAATGTCTTGTTTCTATCACCACTTCATTAATATATAATATTTAAAAATGTTATTTTCTTTGTAATTGATATCTGTGAGTAGATGTTTACATCAATCGCATTTATCATGGCTTGAATATTCCCTTCCTCTTGATTTAACACGTGAGGGTCAGTATCAGTATCTTTCCAGTAATAGGATTTAACTTCAATATTCACGAATCTAATTCTTGATTGTCATCCAAATGAATAACTTACAAGTAGTTTTTTGAACATTAGACCTCACTCCTTCCATTCAAAAATACTAATTATATCTTGTTAAAATGTATCTTATTATCTTTTCTTTCAAGTAAGAACGCAAATTAATACTATATTTATATAGAATAACCACTCTTCACGTGGGTCTATAGGTTACCAATTACTATTGCATGTTCAGATATCTTGCCATACCCTCTTAAAGGCTTTGTTTAGTGGGTTATACACTAACAATGCTTAGGGAATGGACTTCATTAGAGATTGAATAATTAAAAAAAACTCTATCTTTATGAGGTACAGATTCTTCGTCAGAAGTGAATTGGGTGTTTATAAAATCATTATTAGTAAAGAAGCTATTAAACATATAACTTTCAGAAATAAAAAAAATCAAACACAACGTATCATTGACTATACAATCAAATAAAATATTTTTAGTAACAAAAAAAGTTAACATATTATATTAAAATAAATCAAAAATAAATAATTCATCAAAAACAATAGTATCAATGTAAAAGCACAGAAAGGTATCACATTTTATCTTTTGTTTTAATTTATTAGTTTTCTCTTTGGATTTGGAAGAAAATAGAACGTTTTTAAATTTGATTCTTGGAACACTTTTTGAAGAAGATTAATGTCTTCTCTCTCGGCGTCCTTAAAGTATGGAACCAAATATGTGTGGTTCCTCGATAAATTTATTTTAAAGTGGAAACCCGTTTCAAAAGTGTGATATTAATATAACAATGGAAAGCTGAGTGTCCAGGGAAGAACTAAAGCCTAGTGGTATTCGAAAAACTGTGGATCATTTGTAATTAGGAAGAGGAAACAAATTTCCTACATTTTGCTGTGTCAACACAGCATATTTTTCTTGGTGAGATCCAGCCAAATTTTCATCTATAAATATATATATATATTTTTATTATCTTCTTTTATCATCAATAATCCAGGAATAATATAAAACTTTCAGAAAAAACTGAATATATTCAGACAATTTATTAAATCCAATATTTTATTTTATGTAAAAATATGAATGCCATTGATATTTTTTAACAATATTAAATATTTATTTTGTTGTTTTACTCACAACTCCATTTATCATATATGCTTAGCTTATATATATTTTTTCTATTTTGCTCTTTTATTATAAACTCCTAAATTTAACCATGTTCAGAGATGATTATTTTAATTGATAAATTTTGTTTAAGAATGGATGTAATACAATATATTTTATTTTTATTTTGTCATGTTAGAATTGTATTTACTTGGAATTCCATAGGTAGGATTGGGATGTGGTAACAAGGAAACAATAATAATTGCACACATAAATTTCAATAATTGTTTTTTATTGTAATTTTAAATTAGTACATTTCATTCAATGATCCATTTTATTTCAATTGTTCATGTTTTATTTTAAGTATTCTTTAAACTCTTGTAGTTACTTACAGCACACCATTGTTGTAGGTAAGGTAGTGCAATTATCTTTAAACTTGTAATATTCAGATAAACGCTCATGAGCACACCCAGTGGTCTCGAGTATTAAGAGTCATCGTGCCTCTGTCAAAGTTAGTTGAGCTGAAGTTTTTTATTTATTTTTATTATTCTTTGTCCTAGTTCCTAGGGAGTGGCGCCCAATATATATAATTTTATACATCCCGAAGGTACCTTTTGTTGTGTAAACATAATATTTTTATTAAAATTCCCGGTGGCTTGGCTTTCAAGATGATTATGACAAGATAATTGTGGACTACGTAGATAAAATAACACTTTGAGATATATAAATATAAATACAAACATAAATATATCCCATGTATAAACAAATCCCCCAAAATCTCTCTCCCTAGCCGCCACTGCGAGGATCTATCAAACCCCATGAGTTTTATTTCCTTGAAGGCAAATCCTTTACTAAATACCAAACTCTAATATTTGAGTGGTTAGTTAGTCGGTGAGCAATAATATGAGTAAAACACTTTTAAAAAGGAGATTACTGGAACTAGATTAGAAATCTTAAAACAAATTATGGAAATTAACTCCTATAATACCCCTTTCTCACCTGTGTCCTACTCTCAGCATACTGCGGGATGATGAAGAAAGGTGAAAAAAGAGAATAGCTTAAGGAGAACAATGTTTATGGTTTGGGAAGCAAATAATATAGAACAATGTTTTTACAATGCACACTACTTTGTAAATAATAATAGAACCAAACTTTGTGGTATATATAAATTGTAATTATTATTAAAATGTGTAATGTTCTTCTCTACCTAAATACTTCTGTGCAGATACAGGCTAAAACCAAGATGTAATTATCAACAATGATCAAATTAAAATAGCAAAGCTCGATAGTATTATTTTAGCCATTTAATGAGTTATTTTGTTTCATGCTTGACTCTAAACATTATCAGAATTGATATTTACGTTTTATTACTATTATGTATAGCAAGGGCTCTTAATATTTTTGTAAAAAAAAATCAAAAAAATCAAGTTTAATATTTAGCAAATAAATCTGATTGACTTATGGTTCCATATGGTCTTCTATGTCTTTTCTAGAGATAACAATATATTTGCTGGTTCATGAAATTAAATATTTTTATATCATCTAATATCTTGTTCTCGTGAAAATAAACTAGACTCTAAATCCTGAGTGCAGATTTGTTTTGAAATAGTTGTCGAAATTGTGAAGAGAAAGAAAGCTTGGATGTTTATAGATGAAAATGTATTAATCGCAATCATTTGAAAATCTTGTTTAAAAAAACTCTAGACAAAATTTTTTTGTCTTCTACACTTTAAATGTGTAGGTTTTGTAAGCTATTGTTAAAAAATGAAAAATAGGTATTTCTAATTGAAGTCAATCACTAAGTATTTTGAAATTGGCTGGCATCAAACGCACGGGGAAAAAAATCTTACCTCATTTTAAATTTAACAATATCCCCGTTGCTTCCTTTGTTTTAGTTTTCTTCTTCTTTGCTCTCGAAGGAAAAGAAAGATTCAAATATTGACGTTGCCTTTGGTTAAATGACGACTAACAAGTTTAATTTAACAAATTTTTTGCCTAGAGCTACATTTAAGAAGCCCATACATAAGCTCCACTTAGTTAAACTTGCTGGCCCTATAAGACATAATTACCGTTATATTTTTCAATCCTGATAGTTGGAAGGTAAATAATCAAAGTTGTCACACTTGTATCTTTTAGCAGCATTCTTTTGTTGTCTTGATCTCCATGAGATTGTCCTTCAGGCTCGGCGGTGATTGGTTTACTTTAGGGAAATGAATGTTTCTTCAGAGCTGGATGGAAATGTACAATAACATGACAACGTTAGAAACTAATGAATATTTGTTCACCGTTGCTTTTAGTTGATGTACTCAGTTGAGGTCTTCTGTGTGGCTTAGGGAGGAAATAACATGCATGATCTTAGTAGGAAAGGAGTCGACCTGGAGGGTCAAGTTTTACTATCACAAACTATGTATTAAAATAAATGTATTAAATATGTATTTAAATTATAAGTTGTGAATAACATATTATCATTCAGACGTCACTATAATATCCGTGAAACAATAATTATTAATACTTTTCTAAATGCATTTATATTTCACCTTTGTGGCTCATCATTCATTTATTCACACTGTGTTTTGCTACCCATTCGGGGGATCTACTTTAGAGTAAATGTCCTGTACCTACAAGGGACAGGGATATCTGGACAAATCACACTCAGTGCATGAGACTGGGTTTGAACTTTGACCTCCACATCATTGTAAACCAAAATAGATGAACCTGAAGTTCTATTCTGAGTAGAAACTGGTGCATTTTAAAATGTATTCATTGTTATATATTTTAGTTGAAGAGATACGAGTATCATAAGCTAGCAACAAATAGCTACATCGGTGTCCACGCGGATCAAACGTTGGGCTCATCAATACATGTTTGCCAGTGATTGGGGATGTCAAAGCTCGAGTCATGTAAATGTTAACGGAGGGTGGTTTATCCTAAATACACTGTTCCTAAACGCAAATTTGGCTATATTTCTTATTGATTATAACTTTCTCATTCCTACCTCACTTGCATGATTAAAATTCTGGGCTGGTAGTAAGATTCGTTGAATAGTAAAGTATAATTTGCTGGAAGTTGTTAGAAAGGGTCAAAAACAACCTCCAAGCGAAACCGTTAGTAATCTCCTCCTCATTTATTTGTTTGGAGTCTTAAATGAAATGATATTTAAGTGATTTTCAAACATTTATTTAAGAAAATGCTTTTGGAGCCTATTAAACTTCTACAAATTGTACTTCTTTTGATCCTAATTCCTTTAGATATTATAATTTAAGTATCCTATAAGATATTCATAATAAAATAAGATAAACAAATATCTCAGTTGGTATTGTTTTAAGATGCTCAACTGATTGTTCGGAGTTGGATTCGTACCATGGTCGAGTCAATATGAATTACTAATATTACCTGTGGCTTTCCTTTCTACAGAAATTAAATAGAAAATACAAGTTGTGTATATTCTAAAATTAAATTTGGTTGAAAGTCGATGTCTGATATAATCACTCGGTTCAGAAACTACTCCAAATTATTTCAATTGAAAAATTAAAATCAATTATTAGAAATAAAATGTACAATACAATAGTATCTTTGATTTGGTTTGACAAGTATTCCTCTAATTGATGATATAACTGTGTTCCGAGCTCATATCATATATGTGTAATGTGTCTGTATAACAACACTCCATATAACGACCATAGCAAAATGTCCGACGAGCAGTGGTCGTGGTTTGATTTATGTGCATAGTCATGTAACCACGGCCGCGACATGCATTGTGGTACACCACTCTGCCTTGAGCTCTCATTACATAGAGACCTGATCATACTGTACATCTCCATCATGATAGTAGGCCTACAAGGGCTCTGAATACATCACAACAATAATCATATATAATTAGTTTAAACTCTCGAATCCAACTGGCCATCTTTAGCTCCCATTTATTTTTATCACCACGTCTTACTACCTGTTCAGTTCAGGCATATATGATTATTGTTCTAATGGGCTAGGGATGAGGAGGGAGGAATTTTAGAGGCAATCTACCTGCATTTGCATGGAAGGAGAGTCAGTAGACCTGACCGAGATTCTAGTTCCTATCTACCCGTTTTCAGCAGGTCATAGAACGTTTTAGATTAGTGGTTTATTAACATTGGTTTGGAGTTGGGGAACGATACATGTTTATTTTTCATATGAGGAAAAACAGGATACTGTATGTGTTGTTACTTGACTAAGGGTATAAACAATAATATAATTCAGAAAAATACAAATATATTATGCTCGTAATGATTTGTGATAATTTAAGTTACAAAAGCTATCAAAATTAAAATTAATAGTATTTAACATATCTGACATATTATATTATAATTTCTGGAATGCTGATGAAACAACCAAATAAAAAAATTGCTGCTAATACAAACCAAACATTTAGGTGAGTTCTGTAAGAATTCTTTTTTCGATGAAATTATCGATAATTTTATGACTTAAAAAAACTAAAATGAGCGTGCACCTTCGATTGACAAAGCCAGCATATTTATCATTAAATACAACATTTAAGATATGCATCAATCTTAATAAATATTATTCTCGTCAATTAATATGTGTAATTCGAGCTTTGTAATTTATATCTTAGAATAAGGTCCTAGGTTCTTTTCCCATTTAGAGGTATCGTTTTTCAATGTATTCAAATACAATCAAGATACGGCTTATGTCTGTAATTATAATCACTAATCCCTCAAGCTTCGCCTTTAATATATACTTTTATTAGGACAACATCTTACTAACCGCTCAGGTTATACGCTTATGGATTAATTACACTAATTGTTCTGCAGATGAGGAAAGATTTATTTATAGGAAGTGTACCCACATTTGCATAGAGGGAGAGTATAAAACCACTTTTTAAAACAACCCTCAGATCACCCAATCGAGATTAAAAACCTTGATATCCCCATCATTAGCAGTCTAGTCTACTGCAAGAGTAGCGCCTTAGACCGTATGGCCACCGAAGCGGGTTGAACTTAATTGTTTAGCGGTGATTTCCTCCATTAGAAATGTGTGTGTTAAAACCTGCCCTCTTATGTAGCCT
Organism: Timema genevievae; assembly: GCA_902155825.1. Lineage (NCBI taxonomy): Eukaryota > Metazoa > Arthropoda > Insecta > Phasmatodea > Timematidae > Timema > Timema genevievae. Next base: position 117,419 of record CABFWO010000801.1, on the reverse strand, counting down.
ACTAATCCTCAATATTATTAACCGATCCAAACATCCTCATCCTTTAGCTCCTCTAGTCATATTTCCAAGTCGGGATTATAATCCGTTCTCAGTGTTTTTTAATGAATGGTTTCTAATTGTCTCTCCGCGTGAATTCGAGTTAGTTTTTTTCTGAAAGTGAGGAAAGCAACGAGAAATTACCTCACTCCTCATTCCCCTAGTACTCCTCTTCAGTGCTGTCCAGGCTCTACAGTTGACTGACGGTAGAACTGTTGATGATTCAGCCTACCATCTGGTTGAGTACTGTACATTCTTCATTCCTTGAAATACTACCTGCTTACTACCCAATTAGTGCAATTAAGTGCCAACTGACGGGAAGTAGGACGTAATTTCGAGACGAACAGCACTAACTTTGGTATTCATACTGAAGAAAGAGAGAGCGAAGAAATATGTTAAATGAGAACGTACCAAGATGTCCTCCAAATGTTAGTGGGAGGAAAAAATTAACAAACTATCAGAGATTGCAATCCCTGGGGACAGATAAACATATTTGTGATGCAAGGTCAAGACCAGGTATATTTATATAAAAATTCAAACGTGAGCTGTGAGCAAGAGAGATAGCAATACATAGACAGTGTACAACTAAAAGTTAGATAAACGAATATTTGCGAATGAATGAGAAAACTACAGTCGAGGAGGTTAATTAATTGTCAATGTTTTAATTAGGTTAATTGCATTATTATTAAGTATAAGTATTCCCATAGACCAGATGTGTCAAACCCTTTGGATCATAAAGGCTGCATTGAGAATTTCATATACTCATGAGTAAACACTTCAAAAATTTAAATAACGTCAATAGCTTGGTTAAATATAAATCCAGCTTAAAACCGATTTTAATATAAAAAAAACCTTATCAAACAATAAGTCTCCCCTCATTTTTTCCTCAAATTTGAAATTTATTAATTTGCACGTGCCATAAATTGTTTACTGAAGTGGCTTTCATAATTTTTGAAAAGAGGTGTGTCCGTAAGTGTTTCTCATGTCCGTAAGTGGTGATCTCTCATGTGTTTGGTTCCATTTCATGTGAAGAAACCACAAACACTGAACATACTGGGGAGGGTAGATTCTGGGAATCGACCCAAGTTCAGGAAACAATTGAGATGTAGTACACCAGGATCAGACTTCTTCATATTCTCAAAGGAAGTATACCTCAATTTTAGCTTTTGTGGTGCTGACTGACAGCTCACAGCTGACTTCTGAAAGCTTTGAAAAGTTACCAGACCAAATTTGTATCCTTCCGCCGAACCATATGATCTGCAAAAACCTGTGTTTATCAGCTGTCACTTCAGACAGCCAAAATTGAGGTCTATACAAGAAACATATATGACTGTTTTATTGATTTTTTATTTATATATATTTATTTTTATTTATTGTTGACCTTGATATGTTGATGTTAGGGCTAGTATTAATGATTTTTTTTTTAATTTTGCATTTAATCCCATATTAATTTTTATTATTATAAATAAATAAGTTTTAGTAGTTTTTTGGTTATTTTACAAATAACTATTTTTTAATAGTATTATTAATAACATTATAAATGTGATAAGATATTATAATTTTAAAATGTTATAATATTAAATTTTATAATTTTTTTAAAATTTTGCATTTAATCTCATATTAGTTTTTATAATTATAAATAAATAATTTTTAATAGTTTTTTTACAAATAGTATTATTAATAACATTATAAATGTGAAAAATCTGAATGTACTAGTATCCCTATAGAAAAATATATAGACTTATGGTGATCGTTAGTACTAAACCAAATATTAATGCAAGATTCTTTGATGATTGAATAGTTTGGCTGAAGGATTATAAGTAGGCCTAACCTATATTTTGGCAGCCAGTCATATCAAATGAAAAGTGGGCCTTTACAATGCTTTAATTATTTAAATATTGTATAGTTATGTGGAAAAACAACTTCTATTCGCAGATTTAATTCCTTTTTTGAGCACTTCATAAAGGTCTAAGCATATTTGTATTAAGTCCCTTAACGTAGTGGTAGCCTAATGTTTAAAAACTAAAACCTTTGTGGCTATGTAGGACCTTCTTGCAACTAAATGTCAACGCCGATGAGTAGTGTAATAGTTTTTCGAGAGAAATGACAATTTTTTTCATATAGGCCTAGGCCTAGTTGTATTAAATAGGTATACTGTGGTATCATAATTAATGTTTCACTTGATAACTGAACCCAGTTATTGAGGAAAAAAGTTTCACTCCCAGCTATAGAAGTCTGATGCTTATTTAAAAATAAATAAATTAGGCCTAATGGCTTGAACATATTAACACTAATGAATAAAATAATGATTGAGTAGAAAAATAAATTGTACTTGAATTTTTTATTCCTTTTTCTAACACTTCATAAAGGCCAAGGTCCAGTTGTATTTAGCCTACAATAGTCAAGCATTATTAACACGTTTCTATTGAATTATTAGGATCCCGCTAAGCGATATGGCAATACCCCGTGACTTAGGTGAGTTTTGATTTAATTGTTTATCATAACAAATATTTTTATTATTTATGTTCTACAGCCTCAATTTGAGGTTATGAACTGGAAAAAACAATCAAAAACTAAACATTTTGTGCTATTGTATGAGTACTATATAACAATTCAAACTTTTGTTTATAAAATGAAAAATAATATTCTTACCTCTAGAGAAATTCTCGAAGAAAACATATTCACTATGCTCGCCTTTACAATCTGTTATATTATTTTGTTTTAATATGTAGGCCTATTTATGATAACTTTAAATAATTTAACAAACAAAAATCAATATCCAAGAAAATATGTTTAGGCCTATAAAATAAATGACAATGACAAATCAAAAGCTATCCTAACCAACAAAAATCTATTTTAAATTCACTACTTTTAAACAGTTATAACAAAGTCTCTAATAAAAATACAATAACTTATAACTTGAAATCTTAGCCTGGTATTTTATTTATCAACACTGGAGAAACACTCGCAAGTATTTTTTATTACACTTCACAGATGTATTTGGAATAATATAAACATCATAAAACTCGAGGTTTAGCCTAGAGGCCAACACAACACAATCTTGGGGTTAAAATATTTATTTAATAGTCTTGATACACTTAAATTTTCGAATAATGTATATCGATCACTCAGAAACACTCGCTTTTCTTTTTATCACACGCTTTTATTTTATATTTAATAAATAATTATTCTAAGATCACTAAAAAAACGTTTATTTTCCAAGGATAATATGTTCACACCGAAATAATATTCCCAAAAGAACACACAGATTACTAAGTATCCAAATTAATATTCAAAAAAGACACTGTATTATTCAAAGTTGTAATAAAATTATTAACGGTAGCAAAGATACACCTGTAAATACTCAACTACAATTTTAGAAGTATTAAATATTTTGTTCGCTTCAAAATTTTTACTCGCTCACGTGGTTTTATTAACTGTATTCTATACGAGAATTCACTGCTATAATGTCTATTTAAAATTGTTAGATTTTGGTTATGAAAATAACCGTTTGGTTGGTTGTTAAGTTTTGAAGTTTTCTTTTGCTGTTTAATTCAAATCAATTATTAAAAGCAAGAGAACGTTAAAATTGGCCTTAAATGCTGAAAACAAATATGGCCACTGGATAGAAGCTATGGTGCCGGGTTGATGACGTAGGGGAACTTATTTCAGTCTGAACAGCGAATTGTATTCATACACGGTGTTTACAAAATTTAAACTTAATATTATTTCAAAAACATTTTGTATTTTTTTTCCTCTTTATTATCACAAACCATTTATTTATGTTAAAGATATGCGAGGCAAGTTATAAAAACATTTATAACTGAATATAATACCATTAAATGTAAAATTTCACGCTCTATTAAAACTGTAATGGCCACAAGAATTAAAAGAAAAACTAGAATAAATTAACTAGACTTTTTTTTTCTTAAATTAGATTATGTAAAAGAAAATTATACTCTAATCCTTGGGGAAGCATTGTTAAAAGTGATTGATAATATTTTTAGTGATGATAATAATAGTGACACTTAGCAAATAATTATTATTTACAAATATGTTGACAAAAGTTACTTTCAGACTATGTTGGCATTACTGATACCATCTGCTCGCTTCTGCTAGCTGTCATGTAAAACCACAAAAGTCCTAACGCGTCTATATTTATTTGACGTTTATAAGAAGAACTATAGGTTATCATTGTTTAATAGTTCTTCTTTAAGTCCGAGGGCCACATACAGTCATGGAAAGGGCTGAGGATTTGAAACGGATCCTATTTATTTTTTGGGGGAAAGGGTGCTCTTACATGTGGTAGATCAGGGTAGGGCCCCTTAAAAGGTCAAACACAAAACATTAAACACCCCATCAAAAAATGTAAAGAGGTTAAGACCTTATTGAGGTATTATGATTAGTGTAAGACTTCAATAAGCTACTATTCAAGGCAATGAGGAACCTAGCAGGACTCAGCTTCAAATTCATCTTTTCTGGTTTGAGCCATCGCCTTCTCTACTGATGGTGATTATTACAAGAGTTTTATACTCTGCCTTCACTCAAATGTAGATGCACTTCTGCTACATTGTTTCTTATTCAGCTATGTTATATTAATAGTTGAAGAGTGGATAGCTGGTACAGGTATTCAGATGCTGTGTAAAGAGAAGGTAATATTCAATAAAAGCCTCATAATTAAGAAGAGAGTAGAAAGCCTCTTCTCCAGCTTTTGTTTCGAACTGTTTACCTTGTCTTGATACTGTGCGACCCTCCATTATTCAAACACAGTCCTGTTATGTGAAGGCAGCGCTTAGGAACATCAATGATGTAAGGGTGAAAAGGAGGGTGGTGTTGGGGGGTAAGAGAGGCCTCGTGAACATCAAAACGTGGGTTGAAATGTTCAGACTCACTCCCACCATTGTTTGGTAACAAGTCCCAGCGACTGACGGGCTCCAATTTGAAACAACTTTACTTGGAAACTAACACTGCCAAACTTCGTACGAAAAATATGCGTCTTTTCATGAGAATACATTTTTATTCTTGAATAACATGTTTATTTTCATCATCTCTTTAGATGTAGAATAAGATTTATCATTTCAGGATGATCTTAAATATAGGTCAAGCTTAGAGTAGACCAGTCTAATATGAAGTTCTATAATTCTCGGTATTTAACATCTGAGGACTTAGATTGTGTCTTTAAGTTGTGAACATTGTAAAATGTGTATGGATGAATAAAGTTATGAGAAAAAAATTATAAAACTATTTAAAAAACTATTAGAAATTTAAATGGGTGAATTTGGAGAGAAACACTTCAAATAAACTATAGATAATAAATAATCTACTATTGGAAGAAATATAGAGTTCTACAATATTTTTTAAAATATAAACTTACAATTTTAAAAACTATAGAAATCTACCATTGGGAAAAACTTTAGAAATCAAATATTGGATATATATATATATATGTATATAAAACACAAAACTATAGAAATTAACTTTGGAAAAAATAAAAAATTTACTAATCAAAAAAACTATAGATATATTCTCTTAAAAAAACTATAAAAATCTACTATTGGAAAAAACTATATACATTTTCTATTGCATAAAATTATATAAATCTAGTTTTGGAAAAAACTATAGAAATTTACTATTGTGAAAACTATAGAAATCTACTTTTGGAAAATATATTGACATGTAAGTTCTTACTTTCGGAAAAACTATTGAAATTAACTATTAGAAAATCTATAAAAGCTTATTATTGGCAGAAATGCTATTTGGTTTACTATTTGAAAATACTATAGCAAGTAAATAATTAATACTGTAGAGCTGAATGAAATCCTGATATCTAAAAGAAGTTATATTAGTTGCAGTGGCTTTTAACGATTTCCCATAGCATATAGTTGGCCTTTTGTAAATTTAATTAAGTTTGGACATAAAATATAAATTGGAAATCTATTAAGAACTGTTTTCATGTATATGTTTCTAAGTTAACTTTTTTTACATTGTTTATAACAAAACTATCATTAGTTTTTGATTAGGACTAATGTAGCCATTAGTTTTAAAACTACAAGTATGTTTTCATTGTTTTTTTAAATATTGGTTTATACTTTTAAATTATGACAATAATCTCATAAGGTTTTTATTTCTAATGAAGCTAATAATTATTAAAATACAAGTATTTTTTATTTATAATTTGGCTAAGAGCCTCAATTTCGGGGCAGAGTGGAAATTGAAGAGCATCGCAAGTTGAGTTATACCCATATTCGTATAAAATCACAATGCGTTTAGTCCTAAATTATTTCTTCGTTGTATTTCTTAGGTTTTATAACCTCTATGGTCCGAAATGAATATTTTGAGTTCTGTTCGTGTTCAATTCTCTGTTCACCAGAGTCTACTATATCCCAAACTCTTCAAAATATAAGTAGTACGTAGCTTTATAATATGGACAGCTACCCTTTACTCTGGCAATGGCAGAAAACAAATTGTAGTTAGTATTAATAGCAGTCCCTATACATATAATAAACTAACCCAGGAACTATTAGTACAACATTATTGTGAGATAAATCAAAGGCCTTTAAAATAAGTAGCCCCCCCCTCATTGTACGTCAGAAACTAATGAACAAAAAAACTAGATAATCTATACTAGCACATTATCTTGACCCAAACAACAAATAAAAATTATTTTTAACATTGATTAAAATTACTCTTTTTTTTTAAATTTTAATGGTATAAATTTACTCTACTTTGTTTTTTATAGTAAGATTTGCATTTAAAATTAACCAAGACTTGCAGACTCCCATGTTTCCTCTTATTGATTGCTAGTAAGTGTCAAAATTGTAATTAGCTTCTGCATACAACGAATTGTGAAACATTTAACTACTGCGTGGAACATTCAGCGTATCAAATTTTGTAATTCAGAATGGTTTTCTTTATTGTTTTTGTTTTTACAATTTCCCGATCTCGTTCCCGAACTCAATACTTTGAATAATTTCTTGTCCCATTCCCCTCCCAGAATAAAAATACCATTCCCATCAGCTATGCCTAATAATTACACATCTGGACTAAATTAGACAAGGCACCAGTAAAATGGGTATGAGGAGAAGAGAATAGAAGGGGAGATAAGTATTTTAACAATTCTCTAACCAAAACATTGTTGTCGAAGTAAATCCAATATTGCTTCAGTAAAAAGGTTTAGTTTATTTTTCTGCATAGAGTGATTTCAAGAGATCTTAAATATTTGCTATGTGTAATGCGGGTTTCTAAAGACAATTCACTGCTGCTGCTCGAACAATAAAATGGTGTTAATATAATATGTTGTGAATATAACAGAAATGTATCACTTAGAACGTATTTCTCCTTTAGAAGTAAAATGTTTACAAACACTCCTTTATTCGCTTGCACTTAAAATACAAACTTGTATAATATTGAATATGGTATATATTATATAATACACTCGAGTCACGACTATCCAACCCTCTGTATTATACGGCCCAGTCTCGGTGCTAAGTGTGTTTTAAAATAAACTAACTGGAATATATCCACAATAAGACATTTACTTAATTTATAATCCAAACTATTTAAGTCTCTAATCTCCCTTACTATTTCTTTACATCTGATGTGCAATTCCAAAATAAAGTACTGTATATAAAGATATTTTTTAAATATTTTCTTTAATTTTTATTGTCTCCCTAAAATTACTTTATTCTTATTTTACATCGGAATCAGAAAAGGGCCAGATTCTGTTAAAACAAATTTAAATGTTGTGTGAATATTAAAAACAATAGGTAAATCCATACTAAAAATTACTTACACTTGGAATCTGTATTATCCGGCTTTTCCGTAATCTGGACCGGAATGCAGCCACTTGAGGCCGGATAATCGCGACTCTAGTGTATATGTTTCAACCAAATAATTTATTTTAAGATATATAATTGAATCTCTTGTGTAAATATCAAATAAAATAATTATATTCATATCTTATATTTTTGAAATCCTCATAAAAGCAAGAGAATATTCCGGTGATCCTCTGATTCTGAATGTCAGGCTCTTGAGTCTGGCTTAATGATGACGAGGATGTTGAGGATCGAACCTTATTTGGGTATTTAGAGAGTAGTTTCTTTTTGGTGGTTTCCTGCTCTCCCTTGATGCTATTATGGGTTTACTTCTTGTAATATCATTATCATCCCTACAAATAATCATAATAAATAATATGCTTACAGCCTACTGATGTTAGGATATCCTCTCAACAACTTATATTCGTGATTCCCTAGTAGTACATGAAAACGGTAGGAAGAGAATTATCTTTCAAAATTACATACATATTTTCCGTTCTCTTAATTTTGACAGTAATTTACAATATTATTATTATAGATATATTATCCGTCAAAATGTACAGCCTCAGTTAGTATAACAGGATGTTCAAATATATTTCAAAACATATAGAACATATGGTAAGTATTTATGACACGTAAATTAAATACAAAAGAACATAATCTAGTAACAAGTAGTAAACATAGTCCACTCACCATAAGAGTAATAGTAATTGAAAGATCTCAAAAGTTAGACCTCAACCCTTCTCTATAGAGAGTGCGTTGTAAGACAAAGAATAGATAAAGTAGATCACCATGGATCTTTATTTGATTCACACTCAAATATGCAAAGCCCGAATACCCAAACCTAGCAGTGTTAAATATCAGTAAACTAATGTATTCTACTATTCACGTTTAGGGAGTTATGGGTTTGCTTTGTGTAAATACATAACGAATGACATGAAGTTGGCATTGGCCTGAAGGCCATTTTATAATCAGAGATAAAGATCAAAAGTTAACAGTATTATGTTTATCGATTGCGGACAATGCGCAATAGCAAATAATACAACAGTATCAATCGGGAAGCGAATAGATGTACTTAAGTAAAAAAAAATAAGGTTATAGAGTACTGAACGCATTTATCTAGATTAAAGAACATTCATAATAAGTTAACAGAATCAATTCAAACATAAACAAAGTTAATTAATGCGAATGATAATCAAAATGAAATGAAAGCTGGAATACACCTTATCGTCAAATCAACGTGGCTAATCCATTCAAAAGATACCTATAAATATCTGAAATTAAGCTTGTTAGAAAGTCTATACATATATTATCTCATAGCTTATACATATCAACTAATATGTTTTTCCTCATAACCATACCCCTGGCTACAATATTTACAAATAAAGTCATTAATCTCATCTAACAACCCGTGAGGTGGGGGTAGCCTACACACCAAAAAGCTTAATATCTTTCTAACTTATTTACTTAGTCCATAATAAAATTTGAGCCTATTAAAATCATTTACCGAATTTGCCACTCACGTAGAAATTAAAAATATGGTACCAAACTATATTAGTTTCATTTAGACACACTACAACTGTAAGAATATAGCCAAACAAAATATAGTGCAAGATAGCGCACAAAGATTAAATTACATGATTTGACTTGCGAATAATATAACTGAACCTGAATTAAAAGGCATAAGACCAAAACATGCCCGTATACAAAACTAGTGTAAATACCAAGGAAATAAAATATAGTCAAAACATTAATACATAAATATGCCGAATCATTATCAAATTTTATCCCTACATAATTTAGAAAGAGTTTAATAGTTCCCCAATCATCAAATAAAGAAATTATATTAAAAAACATTTCTGTAATAATGCACACCTACATGTTGTAAGTTCCTAAATCCTAATTACATCAAAGAGTAATCGTTCCGTTCTGGGTACCAGCTTATATTTCACTTAGAATAGTGGGGGAAAATGGTAGGGAAGTATTCCATGACAAATGAAGTCATCGTTAGTTAATCAGAAATGGCCCTCACATCGACGCCTGCGTACAACGTCTTAAGGATGAATTTGAGGGGGGGGTGGGGTAGGGAGACACACGTGATAGCACTTGATGCTTGTTTCCCCAAGCTTTGGCGCCTGTGTAGCATCCTCAACTTGGGGATAAACGAACGGGATCACATGGCATTCCGAGTCTTCTTTTTATTTTGACTTGAACGATGAACAGTGTTCTGTGTTAACGTGCATTGAGAATACATAAAAGGCGCTTATTTCCCGGTAAAATGGGGTAAGTGTATTTACACCTTTTTTAGGTGGTGGAGGTTGGTGGCGAAGATAATCTGTAGCTACAGTACAGACATACTCTCATTTATCCACTCGCCAAACCATTCTAATTTGCAAGACAATTTTGAGTGGTTGTTAGATTAGACAGGCAACACCTTCATAACAAACCATTAGTTTTTAATTTAACCATTTTCACAGCATCTGATAGCTGTCAACTAAGACATTTTTTATGGCGAATGGCTTTTAATACACGAGTATCACGAGCGATCAAAGCGTATATTGAGTTAGTCAGGATTTAAACACTGATAGACTGATTGTGGTTAAAGTATAAACGCCTGCATGCTTGGTCTTCTGATATCACATATATCGCAAACCACCAGAACTGTCCCTACATACCAGTACCCTGTTATTTGTACAATAAAGAAATTTACCTCAAATGAACTTATACCAATCATCTCCACTATAATACCCACCAGTTCCTCTGTCCAGCAGAACAAACTAATCTTGAAACCCAGAAGACCTAGAAACCACTGAAATTTTGCGAGAAGGTAGCCCTCAGCTCATCAGGGTGAAGGTATACTTGGTGAAAGAAAATTTCAATTGGCCCTCCAAAATCAAGGGAATTCAAAAAAATAATCTCGAAGCCCAAATAGTCTAAGAAACTGAAATGTTTCACGCAATTAGGTACGAAAGCGAATGTTTTCAAAAAGTACTCAGTGACCAAAAAATTCCATTGGGGCCTCCAAAATGGGAAAAGGTGCTTTGCAGGAAACCAAAGTCAAAAACTGAAATTTTACAGATAGGTTTTCTCTAATCTAAATGAAGGGGAGGGGGGAGAGTGATTCCAGAAAAACAAGTCGTAATACTCTTGAAGCTCAGTACCTAGTGTAACCCCCCTTTTGATTTGATAGGTTCATAACACTATAAATAGAAAGGGTAGGTTGATTACAAGAGAGTTTATTTTTTATTCATAACATACAACTCGTAGAAAAATGAGAGTGAGACATACAAAGAGTAGTCGAGTGAAAAGTCAACAAGGACTGATTGAAATAATAATTAAAGGGGCAAGACCCCAAGTCTTTGAGAGAAAACAGTAAGACAATAATAAATAAATACATATAAAATTGACCCAGCGCAGAAGGCGACTAACCTAACAAGAAAAGTTAAATAAAGACAAATAGTAAAGGTGTACACAACTCATCGATGTCGATACAAATCGGTATGAGTACGCTAAATAATTACTAACTGCCATTACAAGGCGCAAAAGAGAAATTTTAATAAATAACCAATGACTTAGATCAACCTAATCAGTTTTAACAGACACCATTTAAATTAGATCAATCTAACTATTAACTTGGCCGAAGCGCAAAGTGCGGGGGCTCGCGGCCCCAAAGTTGAACAACAAGTTCATTTATTACAAAGACTAAACCCTTAAGACTTTGACAAGCAAACCAAACATATCAATAAGTTTAACTTTAAATACGATAACTAGCGCCCCAAGATGGCGGCGTAATAAACCCCAAACCCGTCCGTGAGGCGGACAAGGCGAGTCTGCAAAAAGAAACAGAGTTTAGATATCAAGTAATCCATAATGGCTGACAGGCAAATCCTGCAGTCTCTAGTGAATTTAATTCTGAGTAACCTTTAAATAAATAAAGCCGAAACATATAAATTTAGAACACGAAGAGCCAAACATAATTTAGATACGACGAAAAATAAACTAAGTCTAAAGCTAAGACAAAGTGCCTCACCTAATTGAGCGCAGAGAAATGAGTGACATCACTACACAGTCCAGCCGTTATATACAAAACAAAGTCTGTCACGTGTTCACATACGGCGGGAAACACAGTTGGGACAGGGGAGCTTCGAGAACAGTCTCGTTTAGCCGCGTAATTATTCAAATCCACGCGCCGGTGGATAGGTCTTATTTCACCAGAACACAATCGTTGGCGCATATGGGTCCGCGCAATCTCGATGTTCATATGTTCGAGTCAAGCTCGGAGTTGTACCTCGAGCCACGGACGGTTAGTTGGATACATGATGTGTTGCGGAGTGCGCGTGTTTTCTGAGTCGTGAAGCAGGCCAGTCAAAAGGGACCAGACTAGGTGAGTCCAAACAGTCTTCCTTAGTTTAATGTCTGTGACAACGTCACACTAGAAAGATGATTTTTTTTTCAGGGAGCTAGCATATAACCTAAAAGAGTGAGGAATACGTGGTAGCCGAAAATAGTCATGGGGGCCACCAACAGACTTTTAGTGACAAAGTCAAAAATACCTCACAGTTCAAAAATACAGGAATATAACATTTTGCAGTCAGATATCCCCTGACCAAAATTGGTGCAAGAATACATGGTGGACAAGAAATCCAAAGAGGGGCCCTAAAATTTTACAGGCAAAAATGATGCATGGATGCTTGGTGACCAAAAATGTACATGGGGATCCCAAAAAAGCTAAAAGGAATTTACAAAAACATTTGTTTATAAAGAAATCTTCAATTGAGGAATAGTTTCACACCTTCATCATATTTGATCTATAATAGTCTTTAACTGAAATGCGGTTTTCAGATTTTCAAAGTCACTAAAAGAGTATTCCCATTCGCAACAACTAATGCCAAGGGGACATATTACATGACTAGAAATATATCCGTCGATCCTTAAATGGGAATTTTACTGGTGTGAAAATTAATTACCTCCATCTAACTTGCCAACGTTTACATTTTTGAACAAGAATGGTAAATCTATTAATATTTAGACATCTTTTTTTATTTACAGACACAAATATTCCACACTCTAGGTTTTGTTTTATTTATTACTTATGTACAATGTTATTTTGATATTTAAGCTAAGGGTTTTTCCATGTGTTATACATAAACAATATATTTTTGGTAGAAAAGATCAAAAAAGTATATATTGATTAGCATATAGAGATTAAATATCATACTCATAATACTATTAAGGAATGCATTTTAAACTCTAAGCTAAATTTTTAAATGTCTGAATTTACCTTTTATGACATGTGTCAACCAATAATATATATCTGTGTTTATTTCATGTCTCACTACACGTGTGGCCTATCCACATTTACACTACAATGATAATGGATAATGAAGATTTAATTTGGTGTTTGATTCTCTGATCACCCCTTGGTTGGTTACACACCTCACTTTAATAATATAACACAGATAATTTACTCATATTATAATAGTAATATATTGTATGTGGTTCACAGTAGCAAAGTGTCCCAGTGTGGCCTGAGAGCCCTGAGTGATGAAACTTTGGGGGTCCTATTAAAAAAATATATTGTAGACATTTCTGTAATGTTTATTTTTACAACTCTACATACCGTAAAAAACAATAAGATAAAAGTATGTTGAGCATGGATTGGAGAAGTTTGCAGAAAATACCATTGGCTGATAAACCCAAAAAAGATTAGGTGTGCGCATAAAAATACGCGAAACAAAATTTGGAAGATGCATAGATGGCTATTTAGGGCACAAACTAAGACACAATGAGTTTATGAGAGTGGTAATAAAGGGTAAACCAGAGGTCAGCAGTCAATACAGAATACGAGATATATTGGAAGATGTTAATGATTATAGCTATTGGATGGATAAAGAAAAATTCTTCGGACGGAGTTATATGCAACTGCTTACCAATCCATGGCGGAAGATAAGTTATTGCGACAAGTCAGGATTCATACCATTATCATAAAGCAAATTTCATCGTAAAGTGAATCGATGTCCTAGTTTCACTTGTCGATACATTAACTGTACTGGAATCCTCATATTTGTGCTTAACTGACGTAAACCAAGCATATATTATTAATATAAACATTTTATAATTATATAAATCACAGAGCGTAGCACAGCGCTAGAACAGCTATATTGTTTGTTAGAGGAAGCTGGACCAAATGACTCTAAACAATCGAGGTATAGTCACAATTATTGTAAACCATCGTATGAGCGTGGGAAAGTGAATCACTGTAAAGCACGGTATGCACGGTATGTCTGTTAATGATGAACTTGATACCTACCTAACATGTACAAATTAAATCTAGATAGAGGTTTTTCTCTACTATTATTACTCAATCTCATGATATTTATAGTTTTAGAGGAAACAGGATCTTAAAATTGTTACAGATTACATTGGCTCTAATGTTTTGAGATTACGGTTAGAAGGGGGAGATTCTGCCTGGGTTATTAGGAAAACCCGGTTATTAGGAGAATTGGGGAAAACAGATTAATTTACCCCCAACACTAACCCGTTTGGATAACATTACACTTTTATCCTCATATTGGCGTGGAAATCCAATATTTCATATCTACGAGTAAATATATTCTGTTGAAAGGTTTGAATGATTTTTAATTTAGTCGCTTACTTTAACCTGAATATATAAACTATTTTAGAGAAGTTTAAACTTTTCTGTTAACAAAGGGAACCAATCTTTTTATCTTTGTAAGGCTCACAGTGATACTTTACACACCAGATAAAAACATCAAAACAAAGTTATCTCTAAAATTAATTCAACATATTTTATTTTTAATTAACGATTAGTGGTGTCCATTTTCAACAATATTTATCAAAGCAAAGTTATAGCATCATAAACAATGGATTGTTCCCTTTCTTTATACAAATATCCTTGAATTAATTCCAGCCCGCGTGTGTGAGTCCAATACAATTACAGCTTCGTGGAAAATAACATATGTGTGTATTGGTGTGAGTATGAGGTCTATATTATATATATATATATTGATACATACATTTTATATGAGTAAATGGGTATATAGCTACACTAAACATTGAGGCTGAAGAAGAGAGAACTTGAAGAAAGAATAGTGAGGTAAGAGAAGAGGGGAATGAGAGAAAATATATTTGAAACTTTATAATACCTGGATACTAACCCGATCTCCCATTCATTAGAAAATTGAGATGAGCACTACAATTATTCTGTGTGTCCATCATTGTTGATAGTTTTAAGTAATTGATTTATTTAAAATTTATCATATAGATTTAAGGTGTACTTATAGCTCTAAATAGTTTTATTAGCCTACGAATTACAAACTAACTTAAACAAACACATCGTCTGAACAAAATAGCTCTAAGACATGTCAATGCTCACTTTGTTTGCCCTGAAAGGTATCTTGACTCAGTGGACAGACACACTAGTGACTAAATAATTTCCAGATGACGATAGACTACGTCCAAGTTGTCACCTATCTTGAGCTAGTTCTATCCAGTCTATCTCATTACACCCTTTCCCTATCTTGAGCTAGTTTTATCCAGTCTACCTCATTATACCCTATCGTTGTCTTGAGTTAGCTCTATCCAGTCTACCTCATTACACCCTATCCTTATCTTGAACTAGCTCTATCCAGTCTACCTCATTACACCCTATCCTTATCTTGAACTAGCTCTATCCAGTCTACCTCATTACACCCTATTCTTATCTTGAGCTAGTTCTATCCAGTGTACCTCATTACATCCTATCCCTATCTTGAGCTTGTTATATCCAGTCTACCTCATTACACACTATCCCTATCTTGAGCTAGTTCTATCAAGTTCACCTCATTACACCCTATCGCTGTCTTGAGATAGTTCTATCCAGTCCCCCTCATTACACATTTCTTTAAGGTCAATGCTAATGTGATCCCCCCTCACCCATCTGCGTCTAAGCCCTCCCAATGGTCTCTTCCCTCTGGGTTACCAGTCAATACCCTGAAAAAGGTTCTAGATTCTTCCGTTGACGATGAATGTCTTACCTGGGATTTGACAAACCTTTAAATACCTGATGATGAGTATAGGGCATGCAACTCATCATTAAGTAACCACATCCACTCTCAAATATATTCTTCATTTTTAGAGAAAATACTGTTTTCAAATATACTCATTTTCTCTCTTAATGTAGGGTAAGAGACCATATTTCACAACACTAAAGAACAACCAGTAAAACTATTGTTTTATATATTCTGACTTTTATATTTGTTGCCTACAGCGCTGTTTACAACTTAATGTGGGAATAATGGAAAGAATTTCCCTTCTGTATTATAATATTATTTTACCATATAATAGTGTTTTACTAGTTAATAAGTTCATAAAATGTGTCCTCATTAGTTCTAACCAATGTATTGATTTATTTTTAAAATATTTAACCCTAACCTTGTGTTGATATTCTAACAAAGGTTTTATAATTTATCATTTTTGTACAAAAATAGGTGTATAGTTGGTTAAAAATAGTAAATAAATGTATTAAATAAACAGACTAGTACTTTTCAAACTTGAAAACCTATTTTAGGTGTTGTGCCCTTTATTTAGTTGCTTTAAAACCCTATCCAGCTCTCCGTTTTGAATCACACACAAGCCGGAGGTTGTCAACTACAGAGGGAGATGATAGCCCCCCCCTCCCCCCACTGTTTGCTCCCCTTGGCCCCCAACACCAGATTGATTGAAACGAGCCTTCCGTAGATTCATTCCATTGCTACTGAAAACACTGACGTTGACATCACAACGACAGGAGTCCCCTATCAACTGCTCGGCCGCTCCGTGATACTTTCTGTTCAGTTTCAAGGGAGTATTTCAAATAAAATGGGTATTACAATAAATCTTTCTTTTTCAACGCATCCTCAAATTTATATTTTAAAAAAACACTTAAAACAATGTTATAATAGTGAGCGATCAAAATGGTTTATTTATAGAACACACGTTTTAAAATGTGAATTCTGAATCAACAATATTATTTGAGTGTAAAAGATAGATATTAATGTTAATTTTTAAGGCTTATGTAATTTTGAAGAAAAATAGTTTAAGTTTTGTTTTTATTTCAAGTGTTCATAGTTGAGGCTCCTCCAATCTGCCTGTTAGACCGTTATTCAAACTAATTCTGTAGAAATTTCTCTTATCTACCCTTCACACTGGTATAGTCCTGTGTTGATTCGTATCAAAACACGCAATAATCAAATTTAACATGACTCAAAAGATTAAAAAACAATCAACTTTTATTTTTTAAATTATTTTTCTTAGGCTTTACCTTTATGGTATTGGGGTAATGAGCTCACCTCAGGACCTGATATTCATGCAGCTGGGGTCAATTGAATTTTCTTGAGGGATAAAAACACTTAGTACTACTTCCTTCTGAAGGGAACTATAGCTGTCAGTTCCATGTCAATTGTTGCATGTAAAAGAAACCTGGAAAGTATGTGGAAATTGGCAGGCATTTTCGTTCTCGTTCATAGAAATTATTGTGTGCTGATATAAACAGTTGGTTCAGAAAGTGCACGTTAAATACCTATAATAAATAAAAAAATTCATGGAATGAAGAGTTTATTTTTTGTGGATAAGTTACCAACGAGTTTATTCTCAGTAAATCACATGATCAACAACTACAATCGAAATACTTTAGTTCACGTCGCATGAACTTGAATTTTAACCTCACTTAGTGATTTGTATTACATCACACTAACCACCAATTTTATTTTATTTATTTGAGGTATTTAGCGAGTATTTTATGAACCAACTGATTATACCAACAATTGATTTACAACATAATTAAAATCTAGAACAGACATAACACCCAGCCTCCAGCCAATGAAAATCCTTTTTGGCCATACCATGAATCGATCCAGAGACCTTTAGCTTAACTGAACTAATGTGTGTTAAATACATTTAATCAAAACTAATAATGTATGGGTCGGGAACGTTCATACTCTCGCATGAAAGGGCGACTCTGAAAATATAATATTAAATACTACCTTGAATCACACACAACAGGTTTATGAACCCCGACCCCCAACCAACAGAAAACCAAGCTAAGATAGTAAGATATTTAATCTATAATCCCAGCAAGGCAGTTATCTGTAAGTTAATATATTTAAAAAAAATGAAATTTTCTGAATTTCCTGGAAATAATGAATTCAATGGTACCAAATTCTATGAAAGTTAACAATAAATCTTTTTAACTATGATAGGAAATTTGTGTGTTTATTAGAAATGAAATATGTTTCAATAAATGCTATGAATATTGATATTTTATAGGATCTGAAATCAACGGACAATTCTCATTTTTTCTATCAAATGATCCAAGAAAACATATCTCACTTTTTTCGAATGAGAATAAAAGTCGTGCAGCTCAGGTTGTCAAATTGATAAATATTCATGAAGGTATCTATCACAAAGTGATTTCCCGTGAATAATTCACAGTTTATCTCTGCCACTTTCCTCCCTATTCTGGGCGGGAAGCACACTTTACATATTAAAATAAAGGTTGGGGTGAACGCAGTAGCGAGATATGACCTTCCCCAAAGAATTACCAGATACTTGCATAGTAAACCCCTCACTTCCCAGCTCTCTCTAATATTAAAACATAATCATAGTTTATTTCATAAATATTTAATGTTTTTCTTTGTGAATATAAAATCAAACATGCACTCACTCAAAGAAAGATAAAGTTTTGAGTGTTTATTGTTTTTCAGTCAAGCTATAAAACTAAGATTATAATTATAGCTGGACTATGAAACTGGCTATAACTGGATTATGAAAATGTACATACACAAAACCAGCACAAGCACCAAGTCTCGGTCGGTGATGTGAAGTTTCATGTATCCTATAGTATTTTTATCGAGCCTAATTTGTGGAAATGATCGACCATTTCCTATTAGTTTTGATATGCACAAGTGTATGTTTATAAAACATTAACATTGTATTAATTGATAGTCTCAGGTTCAAACAAAAGTATATTTCTATATATATAAACTGTTCCCATTGGTAGAAATACTACCAGCACATATTCAGAAGGGTAAAGGTGACTAGTTTGACCTAATGCAGCCACTAATAGAAATAGATAAAGAAACATTCTAAACAAATATATCTAGAAGCAATGAGGTGTTTATTTATTAATAGTCTGGTCTCTAGCCGGGATTACTCTAACAATGCTGTAGAATTTTTAAAGGCGTTAACTATCATCTTAATAAATCATTTGGAAGGAATTGTTTGAAAATATGACAATTACATTTAAAGTTTATTTAATTTCGTTTGTATAAATTAACTAACATATTTTAATAAAAAACACAATAAATGTTTACATCAGTCTTAGAACGTAAATTAAACATAGACTAATTTGGGACTTAATTTAATTTATTTAAATATTTTAAATATCTACATGATGTTTATAATAGTAATAAATAAAAATACTTTGCATGTTTAGCGATTACTATCAGGGTTATAATATTTTATAAACATTAAATTGTGTCTACATATATATATATGTTATGTATGTGAATATGTATATAAATATGTATAAATAAAAGAGGTATATATACTGCTTATAGATATATATACATATATTATTTTTTACTTTCTAATATCAAGAGAAAGTATTGTCATCGTGAAAAAAATAAATCTTGAGATTATGACAAATCTTCACGTTTTATGTTAACATGAACCCAAACAAGTGTATTTTACTATTCTATTTTTCCCCCATGTCTGTATGTCGATCTATCTGTCTGGCTGTCAATAGCCAGGGATCCTAAAAGGTTTAACGGATATTGTTCAAACTTAATATTTAGATTTTATAGAGATATACCACATCTTTTTTTTAACCTAACCCTTCAATTAAGGTTAATTTACTAATAAGTATTTTTTTTTTAATTCCAAATTTTTCGGGAATGGCTCTAACGATTTTGTTTAGAATGCATATCTAGGGTTTGTTTGACATGATAAAAAGCAATATAATTATACGGTATGTATTTGGAGAAAAATTCGTTTGAGGGTAGTTTACTAACTACTGATTCTTCAAAAACTTGAGATATTTTAAAAATAGTTCTAACAATTTATTACAAATGGGTATCTTGAGAGTATTTGACATAACAAATAACACTGCTTACATGTTTTTTGGGTAACAAAACATTAATGGGTAGTTTGGTGATGACTGATTTTTGAAAAACTTGAAAAACTATACAACTAGCTCCAACGAATTGGTTCCAAATGGATATCTTGTGAATGTTTGACATGACAATTAACACTGTGTATTTGTTCTTGTGATGAAAACCCATTT
Organism: Timema genevievae; assembly: GCA_902155825.1. Classification (NCBI taxonomy): domain Eukaryota; kingdom Metazoa; phylum Arthropoda; class Insecta; order Phasmatodea; family Timematidae; genus Timema; species Timema genevievae. Next base: position 97,247 of record CABFWO010000801.1, on the reverse strand, counting down.
ATTTATACTAATGACTGTATTTCAAAAACTGGAAATATTTAATAGATGACCTTAACGATTTGATTTCAAATGGGTATTTTGGAAGTGTTTGACATAGCAAATAACATAGTTCAGCTAGTTCCATGTATTTTTTTTAGCACCGCGTTTTACTAAAAGAAAAGTAATAAAGTAACAAAATAATAATATTTTCAAATCAGACTACCAGATTGTATTGTATCCATGCGATACCACGGCCAACTTGCGTTGTACCCCAACTGATCGACTGTAGTTACGTTGTCCTGCTTTCAGCCAATCAGAAACAAATGTAGTTAAACTACCATAATCAATTAAAATAAATAGTTATTGGGTGTAGCTAGGACAACAGATTGTGGAACTGCATATTAATAAATATTACATTTTTAAAATCGCAATAAAAATAATATATATTTAACCATAAAAATATATTTTTTATATTTATATTTTATATCTTATTAATTAAAAACTTTGATATGACTTTGATTTTTGTAGTCATCTATGGCCCATGGTGCTAGTTTGTTCTTTGCTTTGGATTGATCGACACTTCTT
>CABFWO010000801.1:77553-96647 GCA_902155825.1 Timema genevievae | reverse complement strand
GGGGGGGGGCGTGGCTTGTTTGTGCAAGTGATTTCGACGATATTTTAATTGAATCAGTTGCTATAGAAGAATATCCTTCTTTTTACGACAAAAACAACTATTGTATAAGGACTGTCTATGGTTAGTTTGTTATTTCGGATCATTATTTAAACGCAGCACCATCTATGATTGGCTGTCTGCTATACTTATTATTTTATTCAGTGGTTGATTTTCTTAATTCTTATTGGGTGAGATCATGTCTTACGACTTTTAACTGTAGACAGGCTATTTTTTATTAAGTGAAAGCGTAACTAAGAGTATGCTGTGATTGCGTAGTTGCGAGTCAGACTAGCGGGTGTGTTGGTTGTAGACGAGACATTAGTGTTGCTATACACAAATAAGTTCCTCAAATTGAGGGGGAAATGTTAGTACTGTTGTGTTTGTATGCTTACCACCTTGAGAAGCTCTGTGTACCACCAGTGGTACGCGTACCACAGTTTGAGAACCCCTACTCTAGTTTGTATGGATATAATTTACGAGAGAAATTATCTTTGCACTGATAAGAAATAAGTGGTGTCGATATTATGTCTTTGTTACTAACATTATTTCAGACAAAAGCTGTCATTATGAATATATTATTGTATATTATATATGATTTATAATATATTATGTTTTACTATTAATTAAATATTAAATATTATTTATAAATAGAACTTAACATTAGTATATTTGTAATAACCTATATATTTATTGCTTCCTAAAATAAGCAGCTCCTGTCTTCTTAAATTTATGTAAATAAACAAAGTGGAAAATTATTACAAATTTCTATTTTTCATCGAAACTATTTGTATTCTAGTTATAAAAGGAATATAAAATATAGTTCATAGAGATTCTAAACTAAATATTGAAGTGATAATTGTAGAGCGGAAAGTCAAAAGGGTGTAAGTGCCAAAAATATGAGAGATGAGTTTGAACATCAAAATGGTTTAAGTGCCAAGGCCATTGCTCAGCAAAAGGGTGTGCATGTCCACATTGTTGGTTGTGTTTGCTATCGCCACCAATAGATGGGGTTGGTGTAAGTCACTGGACGAGCTCAGTTCGTAAAGGTGTATGTGCCACAAAGCCATTTTTGTGTTAATAGCCTCTGATTATTTGTATCTTAATCTTGTTCATAGTTGGATATTTTTTTAATGTTGTTAAAATGAGTGAACCAAGTACAATTTCAAACATCAAAGACGTGGGTAGGAGAGTAACCATAACCAAAATCGTCAAAGAAAATTACTTATAACAGGTGGAAATAAATACAAAAACTCTTTTTGTAAAACCATACTAGAAAAAGAAGCACCTTCACCACAAGTTAGTTTATTTTATTATTTATTCTCCAGTAAATTAATTAATTTATTTATTTGTAAATTTGGATGGTTCCTTGTGTTTACTGTGAGTTATAATAAATGCAATCACAAATTATAAAAAATGTATAAGATATATAGCCTTTACCTAAAAGTCTATATTATACTTATTTTTATATGGTAAAAAACGCTGCTTTCATATTATTTAGTACTGTTTTTGTATTTCGCTTTTTGACTGGATATTTCATAGAAAAAGTGTAGAATTGACATACCTTTATGTCTGGAATGGTTAAGCAAATTTATATTTCATTGGATTGATTAAGCTATTATGTTTTGGTTCCAGGCAAAATGGAAATGCAAGTATCAGTGAAAGAACCTAACTTCTGAGGCACAAGTTTCTGAAGACACAATTTTTTGAGAAATTCTACAAGCTCGATAGACAAGCACAAGGATCATATCTTCTAGGATTGAGTCAAGTAAATCATGCACAATGCCGTCGTCAGGGCAAATATGAAGACCCTGGGCAAAGTCGAAGACAAGCTACTGTATTTTACACGATCCCTGATGGTAAGGGTTCACATGTGTAGATATACAACAAACTTTTATCAACACTTGCCAAAAGAGTGCATACTATAACAGAAAAAAGAAAACCAGGTGACACAATGTTTAAAGATAAACGTGTTGGTTTGCGACATTTCAAGTACACCTTGGATGACAGAAACCAAGTAAAAATCATGTTTATTCATTTACAAGAAATGTGAGCCATAAGGGCCTACATCTGAACGAAGACCATAAAAGAATACTTGAGTCCAGATATAAATGTTCACAGAACTTTTAATCCATTCAAAAAGAAGTACCCTAACAGTCTTGTAAATTACAAATTTTACAAAAAAGTGTTCCACAATGAGTTTCCACATCTATCTTTCAAAACACTTCTTGCAGACACATGTAAAATCTGTGATCGTTTGAGTGTTTTGATCAATAGTTCTGCAAGTGCTGACAAAAGGTAGAGGCAAAAGGGGATAGGGAACTGCCTCATAGAAAAACCGAAGTATCATTTGAACACTTTAAAAAGGATAGTATAGATGTTACTATGCCAGGTAGTGAAAAAACAACCCTCATAATTGATTCACAGCAAGTTATTTTTTTTACCCATGTTATCATACTCTGACATTTACTACTCAAGGCAGCTTGGTTGTTATAATTTTAGGAGACATGTGGTCAATTCGAATGACGATTTATAGCATGAAGGCGAGTCGTGTTAAAGGGCAAAACAAATTGCGTCATGTTTTTTAAAAGCCCTGAGCCCATTAGATCTTATTAATAACAATCATAACAAATTATGTATTTGGATCAATAACTGCATGGGACAAAATAAGAGTTTCAAGATTTTATTCTTATACATGTATCTTGATAGTATTGGCTTGTTTGAGGAGATTGAGCACAATTTTTTATCTGATGGCCTTAGCTTCTCTACCTGTGATAGAGATCTCGCATTGATTAAAAAAAGAAAGAAAGTCAGAAAATGCATTGTTATAGAACATGTCGAAGAAGTAATTGAAACTGCTAGAATAGTTCAGCCTTTTAGGTTTGTCAGAATGTTTGGATTCCTTTTTGGATTTTGATATGTCATTAAAGGACTGTTTAAATACAGCAAGTTTACAAATCTCTAAATAGAAAATATCTTGGTAAAGTAATGATGAAGCAAATTTTCGGTGATATTGAGGAATGGAGTAAAGTAGATATTTTGAAGAAAAAAAAAAGAGAAAACATTGGCAGACATTGAGTCATATTTTCTTCATGGACTGAATATAGAAAGAGGAGTTTCGGCAGAGAGAAAAAGTGATTTGAAAATGTTGATGGAGTATCAACTTTTTCAAATCTCTTTATTTCTCTGATTTACATTGATGAAGAAATACATGTATTTTACAATTACATTAATCAGGAGTAATAATTAATTCTGAGATTTGTGTTGTTATTTTGAATACTGGTATTTGTGTTGTTCAGTTTAGTAGTTACTATTATTTCTTGGTTTTTGTTGCTTTCATATCATATCAATGTTCTTATTTCAACTGTAATTGTGCTCGTACCAATATAGTAAAACTATTTATACTTCATATGGTGTATATTTACCAAACCCTTTTGATAAATAAATAGAATGGACCTACACCCTTTTGACGTGTTATACCCTATTGACGTGTTATACCCTTTTGACGTGTTATACCCTATTGACTTAAGCTGTTTCTTTTCACACCGTGCTTACAATTTTTTAGTTTAAGATGAAGTATGAATTTGTAGTTAGTACTATTATAAAATCTTTTCTCCTAAGTTAAATAGTGCAGTAAAATACTAAATTTAGGGATTTTTGTTTTTTTCTCAAAAATATTTTTTTTATTTGATTATCTTTAAATTAGATTTTTGGCACTTACACCCTTATTATATGACTTTCCTCGCTACAATTTTACATTCAAGGACATAGCTACGTAAAAATGCTAGATTTTATTCTTTAGATTGAAAAATGACTTCTTGTCATAACATATTCTGCCTTAAAATATGAGTGAAGAATGACCCAGGTAATGAGAAGACGTACTAGGCTAAAGGTACTGGGTTCAATTCCCGTGTCCAGGTGTCATTTTTCAACTTAAAGAATCTAATATTTAGATGAAACTATAACCGTAACTAACCAATATAATCGCTTGACTATTTAATCCATAATGCTAGATTGTTATTTGCATGAACCTTTTATAACAGCTAATTAACTTCCCCATTTATATGTAACAGTGGGAACTCAGTTCTAATGTCATAGATTATGAAAAATTGCATTTTTCTAACCTGTGATAAGAACACATTATTTATAGATGCGTGTTTCAAACGTGAGTTTTCAAATGTTGTATGTGTTTAGGGACTCGTAAGTTGAGAAGATATAAAAATAGATAATGCCACCAAAATATCAAATTTTAGGTAAAATAGGCTTAAGTCAATCTTATATTAATTTGTTTATTTTATTTATAGTAAAATTAAAATAAAATCTGAACAAATGGTGGCCATTGGAGAAACACATTTTTCAGTAAGATTTAAGATTATTTAATCCTGAGGGAAGGGATTATATTCGTTGAGGCTCTGATTATGTTAATGGAGTGTTCACATATATGGTCAACAGCAGACCCGATGTTAGTGACACATTCAACCACAAAGCGCTGTAATCGATAAGTGATTGAGAAAAGATACTGTTTATATTTTGTTAATTTAACACCACGTCCTACTACTTGTGCGAGTTGAACACACAAGTAATAATTACTGCTAGGTGTTAGGAATAAGGAAGGTTAACTTAGGAAGAAAAGTGTCCACATTTGAGGTAAGATACCGGGAAAACAATCTAGAAAAAAATACCCTAAACACATCCGACCGGGATACAAACCTCGATTCTTCCATCATATTCTGTTAAGTAGGCTGTAAGAGTTACGCCTTGGACCTCGTGACCACCAAAGTTGGTTGGAAACACTCTATGGTAACTTTTTTTTGTAAAATGTGTCTGATGTAAACCTTCTCAGGAGAAATCAAACTTAAGAATAGACATTAAATCTTGGGATATCTTGGATTAATTCACTTTATTTAAATAGATGGAATTAATTTTAAGAAAGGATATTATTGAATAAGAAAAAAGAAAAATATAATTGAAAATGTTATCTTCTATATGTGCCACATAATTTGTAAGGGAGATCCAATCAACGATCCCAGCTAACCAACTCTATTCAATGCGCAAGCGCGATGAAACTAGAGACAGGTTAATCACTTTGGCGAGTGTGATGGGGTGATGTGAAACGACACTATGGATGAGTATGTCGACTGGTGTTGATTTGTGCCAAACGCTATTGGAAATACATCCAAAGTGTATGTTTACTGAAAGATCTGATCATCCACTCCTAAACAAAGTAATTATGTTAACTAAAAGCTCTTCCTAGTGTGCGTTGCAAAGCTCCGTGGGTCAACATACAGCTCTGATCACGTGTGTAACTCTGTTCCCGTACAGCAGAATGTGGTTTCTCTTTCCAGAGAACGTGTGAATCAAGCTTCAGTCGCTTTCCCTTTCCATATAATGAAAATACCAGATACCTTCATCCCACATTAAACCAGCGTGAGAGGTTTATTGTATTTTAAACACACTAATATTGATTTAAACTTAAACCAAGCATTTGTTCAACCGTTACGTTAGGTTTCAGCTCTAATCTTCTCTGCCAAAGCTTTGAAACTGTTTGACTACCCTTATAAAATAATATTTTCATTCTAAACGCAGGTCAATTTGTAAAAGTGAAGTTAAAAGCTGGATAACGAGCTCATTAATATGAACAGTGGAGCCAAAGGGCGTTAGGTCGGCATGGGGATTAGCGACATTAGCTGTTTCCCCACGTGTTTTCTCCTTGGATAACATTATTTGTGGAATATTGGCTCGATAGAATGTTAGACTTCTGGTGCTGAAAACTACTATTTGGAAATATTATAATATTCTAGAGAACTATGGACATTTTAAACTAATAGGAACCAACGATTCTGATGAAGTGAAAATATTAAACTTTAAGGATAATAGTCATTTATTTATCTAAATTCTCATTATATTACTCAAAATATTAAACTATTTTTAACCATTTATTTTTAGAGTATTTTACATCGTAGGTACCACGGGTTTAATTATCAGCAAGGTATCGTGAGAACTATTTTAACTGATATTATTATTAAGTATTAAAATTAGAATTAGAAACATAATGTAGTCAAGAAATGCAAGATATTACTAGGTTAGTAAACTGTTAACATCTCAAATGTCAAAATATTTAAAACAATAGATTCAACTGTTGTTCTTTATGATTTTAAACGCGGTATCTCACATTACATGACGATAATAAACTTAGGGATCTCGAAACAAATTAATAGGGAAGATATTTGCTCCAAACATAGATTAAGATAATGGAGAATGGAGGAGGTTACATAATGATCAGTTAACTTCCTTGTACTCATCAACATATATTGTAAGGTTAATAAAATCTTGCAAGTTATGGTTGATAGGACATCCAGTGCTAATTGAATAATCTATAACGGCATTAACGGCATTACTGGCAAACCTAATGGGTATTGATTGGCAGACCTGATGGGAAGAGATTAGTGGAATACCAAGATGGTTAGAGTAGTAGGGTGTAGCTAGATGATATGGGTAGCTCCAGAAAAGAATAGGCAGTCATTTTTTAAATGGGTAATTACTTTCCGAATTTCTAATGCCATATGGTAGTAAGTAACTTCAATGTAAGTTTAAATTATCATAGAACGTCAGAAAAACGAGCAATATAATTTTATAACGATGTATTAATCAAGTAAATTATTATTTATTAAATTATTTATTTCAGGTATTTAACGCGCACTTTCTTAACCGCTAGTAAATATCTTCCTGGATACTTTGACATGCCACAGTCGACATGGGACTGACATTTTTACTTCCCCTCCAAAGGAATTTGTGCTACGGATTTATATTACTCAATAAATATCATTCAACTTTAACTGGGTTTGAACCCACGAACATCGGAACCTAAGGCAAGCACTCTACCACAAGACTACTTTGTGTACATTTAAAGCACAAATATATAGATGATCATACCCTCATTTAAAACCAATTAATATAATCCTCTCGACAAAGAAAATGAGAAGCCAAGCCAACCATACAGTCAACACATCGATTACCAACACCGTTTGACCCGCAGACTAAATATCAAGCTCATTTAGTCTGATTCACCGCTCACTTTGAGGTTGGAGTTCAAATTGCATACGGTTGTGCTGATAATATGTTTCCATAATAGGTCTATCACACATTATCCAAGCAGATGTTGGTACATTTACTCTAAATTGCACTTGCCTTATCTATACCCTTTTATCGTAGTTAATATTTGCATACAGCCTGAACCATTAGTGATAAGCTTTGAATTTTTTTTATAATATAATATAATTTAAAATCCAGGTTACTGACTGGCAGACAGAATGGGAAATAGAGTGTAATGAAATGGGCTGGATGGAACTAGATCAAGAGATAGGAACAGTGTGTAATGGAGTGAACTGGATAGAGCTAGATCAAGAGATAGGAACAGTGTGTAATGGAGTGAACTGAATAGAGCTAGATTAAGAGATAGGAAAAGTGTGTAATGGGGTGAACTGGATAGAACTAGATCAAGAGATAGGAACAGTGTGTAATGGAGTGAACTGGATAGAACTAGAACAAGATAAGGATAAGTGGCGTGCATTTGTAGGTGTGGAAATGAACTTTCGAGTTCCTAATGTCATAGAGTAAGTAAGTAATACAAATTAAATACTGTAATAACCTATCTACCCTTTAATCCTAGTTCATGTCAAGATAGATATAAATTTAGATGGATAGAATGTAACACAGGGAGTTTGTAGTATATAAATTGCTAGACTTTTATATAACTGGTTAAATGTCAGTAAAATATCAAAAATACATGAATGTCATAGAGAGTCTGAGAGTTCCTAGGGAGTTAAAAATACTTAACTACTCACTAATTATACAAGCTGTAATGGTACATTTCCACCTTTTCTTACCTCATTCATATCTCAAGAGCGGCTCTACAGCGACCCCTGACTCCGGACCATGTCTAGAGAAACTGAGTCTTGAGATTTACATCCTACTTCAGTCCACCAACAAATGAAGTCTCGTGGTTCCCATTAAAGTTTAAAACAACCAAACAGTAGTCTTCGCAGCAAGTAATTTGCAGTTAATGGTAAGCTCAGGTTACGTGGATCTATACTTCTTAGGCTACTTAATACTCAGGCAAGAGACAGATTGAACTTCTCTCAATCTTCTGGCTTACAAAGACTATAAAAGTAGGTACATTAGAAATTGAAGCCAATACACTAAGTTAAGGTCATAGCAATACAGAATTTTACACATAACGTTATGAATTCCAAATTTTAACGGAAAAGTTTTATTTTCAACGAATAAAACTTAGACATTCCCTAGGTAATTAACTAGAAGAAACTATCCAGGAATTAAGATTAAGCTCGGACAGTATCTTAGTGATAAAACGCAAGACCTCCGAACTCAAAATGTTAAAAGAAGAGCTGAACCCTAGCTCCATTCCACTATTTGAAAACTTGTCTATGATAGGGACCAAACATTGTCTCAAGGGCCTCAGGCAAAAAAGGAAAAAAACTACAGTTCAGTGTATATATGTAATTTTAACCCTAAAAGAGTCATGTTACTCAAATTTCAGTTGGATTACAAAATCTTAAAAGTTTGGATAAGTTTATATTACTCCGCCTAGCCTAGGATGAGACACCAATCTAGTATTTGTGTTGTATGTTTTCCCACTAAAGCTTATGTATACCCAATCATAGTATTTGCATACCATATTTGCGATGATGAAATGGGGATTAGGAAGGGAAAAACTGTATTTGAAATGTAAATGGAATATTGGCCTGGGGATGGTGGTAAACTATTTATGAAATAATAATATCAACACACTCGACCATTATTGTAAACCTGCTCGCTTTCATCCACCGACAATTCAGTCTAAAACGAAAGCGATGCGTTAAATAATGTGACTCGCCCATTGTGGGGGATAGATTGTTATTCCCTAAAACATCGTACTGGCTTAGGTCGTCATATATTTTATGGTTTTTACTGTGTAATAAAGCTGGAATGTAGTCAAATAACACTGCACTTAATGGGTATGGGAATGAGGCAGTCCTACTAAAAGCGCTTGATTACATCAATTATTTTTATTTTTTCTAGTGAATCATACGTTTTGCTTGAATAATTTTATATCGGTTGCTCCAAGTACTTAATTATAATATGTGCGGGCAGTAAATCCCTTTAAATCTCGCCAGGACACGCCTGCTGATATTGATTGTAGAGAAACAATAAAGAATTGAACAAAGTGAAAAGCGAAAAATTGGAAATAATTGATCTCAACAACCATTTTATAGTTGACGTGCAATCTGTATAATATAGAAGTATTAAATGTTGTGATATATTTAAACGAGAGTAGTAGAAACCTACACCTAGTATAATTGATTCTAGCATTAAAATCCATTATAATCCGGGAACCATTTCAGCTACATGAATAATAATCACGTCACTGTTAAGTTTAAATTCAGGTTTGATAGGTTATAATTGACTCGCAAACTTCTTGAATGACAAGCAAATAATGCTATGAACCTTTAAAAATATAGTTATTTACTTAAACTACAACGTATTACATCCCGTTCAGGCTGTATGCATATGTATTATCTAGGCTAATAGTTTAAGATTAAGAAAGGCTTAACTCAAATGAAGTGTACTTCCATTTATATCAACATTGAGTGAAGATCTATTGAGGAAGCACTAACCTCAGTTCACCCAACAAGTATTCCAACCCTGATTTCCCTGACATCAGCAGTCGAGTCTATTCCAAGAGTGACGCCTTAGATTATGTGGCCACCAAAGAGGGTTGAACTTAGTCCTAACAAAATCTTACCATTTTTTTAAATATCCATAACGAAGTAACAATAGTAGGAGTAAAAGAGAGGATAGGCCCTACAGCCTATAATAGAGCTCAAATACTATAACATGCATTTTTTTTTTAAATATGAAGAATACATTGGGAGTATTCCACCCCGAACTAGTGTGTGGGCCCTTGGCCAATGATAGTTCTCTATTCAACCACGTGTATACCTCCCCTAGGCAATAGTAGCTAGCCAGTGTGTGGGCCCTTGGCCAATGATAGTTCTCTATTCAACCACGTGTATACCTCCCCTAGGCAATAGTAGCTAGCCTGTATGTGTGCCCTTGGCCAATGATAGTTCTCTATTCGACCACGTGTATACCACCCCTAGGCAATATTAGCTAGCCTGTATGTGGGCCCTTGGCCAATGATAGTTCTCTATTCAACCACGTGTATACCTCCCCTAGGCAATAGTAGCTAGCCAGTGTGTGGGCCCTTGGCCAATGATAGTTCTCTATTCGACCACGTGTATACCTCCCCTAGGCAATAGTAGCTAGCCTGTGTGTGTGCACTTGGCCAATGATAGTTCTCTATTCGACCACGTGTATACCTCCCCTAGGCAATAGTAGCTAGCCTGTGTGTGTGCACTTGGCCAATGATAGTTCTCTATTCGACCACGTGTATACCTCCCCTAGGCAATAGTAGCTAGCCTGTGTGTGTGCACTTGGCCAATGATAGTTCTCTATTCGACCACGTGTATACCTCCCCTAGGCAATAGTAGCTAGCCTGTGTGTGTGCACTTGGCCAATGATAGTTCTCTATTCGACCACGTGTATACCTCCCCTAGGCAATAGTAGCTAGCCTGTGTGTGTGCACTTGGCCAATGATAGTTCTCTATTCGACCACGTGTATACCTCCCCTAGGCAATAGTAGCTAGCCTGTGTGTGTGCACTTGGCCAATGATAGTTCTCTATTCGACCACGTGTATACCTCCCCTAGGCAATAGTAGCTAGCCTGTGTGTGTGCACTTGGCCAATGATAGTTCTCTATTCGACCACGTGTATACCTCCCCTAGGCAATAGTAGCTAGCCTGTGTGTGTGCACTTGGCCAATGATAGTTCTCTATTCGACCACGTGTATACCTCCCCTAGGCAATAGTAGCTAGCCTGTGTGTGTGCACTTGGCCAATGATGGTTCTCTATTCGACCACGTGTATACCTCCCCTAGGCAATAGTAGCTAGCCTGTGTGTGTGCACTTGGCCAATGATAGTTCTCTATTCGACCACGTGTATACCTCCCCTAGGCAATAGTAGCTAGCCTGTGTGTGTGCACTTGGCCAATGATGGTTCTCTATTCGACCACGTGTATACCTCCCCTAGGCAATAGTATCTCAGAACTATTATTCCGGGCCCAGATCACCCTCCTTACTTACACCCTGGTATTAACTCTTCCCTCTAATACACAATCGTCTTCCTGAAACATCAACAGCTCCACTCTCTCATTTATCTTTCTCTTCACCTTTGTTAGCCATATCCTCCACTCTTCCATCATACGTCGGTCACTTCCTGATTCAAACACTAATCTTCTAGCTCATATTTCTGTCCTTTTCCTTACCAGGACTATACTCTCTGTAGACTGGGATTTAAATCAATAATGTATATACTCTTTTCAGATTGACCCTGACCTGTTGTATTGAGGAATGATAGGGAACAAGATTAAATAAATCACTTTCATTCTTTATGTATAGTACATATATTGACAAGATAAAGACATACAATGAGGATAGCTTCATATCTTGTACATTTAGTATGTTATCGTGGGACATATAAAATAAAAATAAGTTAGGTTAATTCTCTCTAAATAATAATAGATCCGAGAATATATTTTCATACAGGCTCCGTACAAGCTTCTTCATCTTATGATATTGTACGAGTATTCCCCAGCCATCCCTCTGTATTCCCAAATAAAGTTTTGTCCAGTAAGATGGACTCTCCCCGCACGGTAAAGCTTGATTATGTTAGGTTTATTCTCGTCGTCATCGCCCACTTCTTCCAAGCTTTATAAACAACTTACAGTACATGTTTGATCCTTTACGAGCTCAGACAGACACTTTGCTATATCGTGTTCCTCGCACTCGACCTGGTCCAACACCACCCACAGTGTGTCCTTTTCCTTGACATCCTTCTTATGCAGGACGGTGATCTTCATGCGAGGGCTCATCCCCTTCCTTAACCCTAGAAGACGGTACAGCTCCCAGAGCAACCCTCCATGAATGGACTTGGTTCCCACATTCATTGTTTATGGAATCCAAGCTAGTACGTGTTGGAGTATATACATTAACATCTCCAAATAACCTTTATTTTCATCCTCGATGTTGTACTCTCAGCCATTGTTGGTTTTCTCAATCTTGGGCATGTTCTCCAACTCGTTGCCGAATTATATGAACTTATTGAATAATTATGAAAATCTCCGTCTTCGCTCGCCTTTATATGCTCAGAATGGAGAAGAGGTAAAACTTACCAGATGAGTGGTCTCCCTCTTCCTATACGATATTCGGCCACTCAATCCATGAATTGTGTTTAGAGTTGAGGTTCTAGCCATTTTACGTATATTACATCTATAGCGCATCTTCTGATATTCTCAACAATACATGAGTAGAGAAGCGACGTCTTCCCAAGCTCCTTATCGTAAAATCTTCCCACGATATGTTTACCCCTCATATCTTCGACTAGAGACGTCCTCAGATTCATCTCAAATACTTTACGTATCTCTAACCATTCCACTGTCAAGCTTTGCAGTATAGCGGTTTGTGGAAACCTATTTACCGTATGTTTACTTATACAAACATTAAGACAACTTTAAACTTGTTGGGTGTGGGATGGAGAGTTTTGGCGTGCAGGTAGACAGTACGTAAACATCTGTGATCCTTAATTTCTTCAGGCTTCTTCCTAATGGTCCAATGTACAGGATGATTATACTAATCAAATAAGAAATTGATCATATTGTTCAAATGATACAATATTTTAATTGTATATCTCCTCGATATCATGTTCATGAACATTCTATTTAATCGTTACAACTCACTAAGATTGAACTTACTAAACGTCAAACATTGATTTATCCCCTGTCTTGCTATGAGAACTTTAAAATGGGAGTTGTAAATCTCAGTTCCATTATCCTCCTTTAGATGAAGTAATAAAGGTAAACCTCTAATAATAATCATCTAGAGAAGTATGCGATTCATAGTGCGGTAATATTCTTACTTCTCTTAGCCATGATGGCTACGGCCCAAGCCTGTGTGGAATACACGTCAATGGTAGTGAGAAGGTACTTGTATTGTTGGCTGGATCTGGAGTTGGATATTGCCTTCATCAGATCAGCTTGGATCATCAAGTTCAAACCTCGTACGTTTTATGTCTTCTTAAGAACCACCATCTTGAAGGACAATGAAGTTCATGTTTAATATTCATGTTCATAGTAGTGCTTATTATGTAAATCTTGACGTAATAAATAATGTATACGATGAAGCCAGACTCTTGTAATTGCTCAATGATCGAAAAGATCTCTTTGTCGTGCCTCTGTAAAATAGTGTAAGAACCGTAATAGGTTGAAATGTTATTTAGGATTTCCAATAGGTCTGTCTTCAATGCATCTTTTCCATATAATTCATCTCTTCACTAAACATAAGTTTTATGATGCGTAAATACTTCAATCCTATGCATGACTTGAAACGACTGTAAAGTTCGTTCCTGAATAAAAGCGCCTTTATTTCCTCAAGCATATACCAGTACTGTACATTGTCCACGCCAAGATCGTCTTTGGTGTAGTTCATAGGGTATTTCTGGAGAGTGATTCTGAAAGTCCTTGGACGTAAGGAACCATGATAATATTTATAATGACGGTCCCATCACTACCATAAACATGATATATGTATTCCTGAGCTTGGTTGTGCTACCATCGCAACGTACATCTTTAGTTATATCACAGTGAGCTTGAAGCGTATAATGATAAGTCTCAAATAGTCGTTAGTTGTGTTTCCTCTCAGTCAAGTCTTACTCCTTCTCCTTTTAAACCCTCTCACAATTTGGTTCAGGCTCAGATATTACCAACATCACATTTATTGGTTCCTTGCTAGAATTGAAGCCCTCCCTAACAATTGTATCTGACTCATATCATGCTTATCGTCGATTTTTATATTTATTTTTAATAATATTACATGCTATGATGATATCCTCGGTGAACTTGGTAGACATGACGGAATGTACGTATGTATAAAATTGTACACACTACAAGATACATATCGTCATACTTAAGTCACATCTGGACATGAAGCGTAGAAATTTAGAAAAATACCTTCCATTAGGAAGTATAGCAACTCTCTTTTCCCAAACTTTTAAGGTGGTGGCCGTATAGATTTAAGGTTTAATACCCATACAACGCCACTCATATTCATAGTAAAACAAGAGTTGATTCCTACCTTCGTGGTCACATTCATTGGTTAGTAGTGCAGCTCTAAATGTTTATTACATTATTATGTATTTATGTCGAGCATCAGTAACGAAAAACTTAACTTAAAGATACGTGCTATGTCCTGATCGTTGCCAACTAGAATCTGCTCGATCAACCATTGACCTGACCAAATTTGTTTTTTTCGCCTCCAACACAGTCCCCACACTACATTACTTTCCTAAATATAATAATTTATACTTAATATTTAGCGATCTGTAACTTTTATATGAAACTTTTTTTGAACCCATCGTTTATAATAAAATAAAACCTCCTCAGAAAATATTTGCTTAGCTTTCCACTAGTTATAGTGTACCATTATACTGACTGTATATTTATATAATCACACAAAATGCTAACACCTTCCTATCTATGATAGCTTTATCAATAGTATAAAATTCATTCGTATCCAAACCAAATATTTATAGTAGCTCCTTATATATAGCCGCCAACATTGAAAAAGCAAAACTCAAAATGGTGACCTGTTTCCCACTATAATTGATTTAGAGCAACTGGTATTTTTGGAACTCCGCAATTTTGTCTTCCATAATATATTTTTTATATTCTCACAAATTTTCATCTTTATATTCCGTTATTCCCTCATCTTGCCTGATAATTATTATTTGTACTGGACTACAAACGACAATTAAGCTTCTACTTCAATGATGAATATCAACACAAAGTTCGATGTCAACTGACCACTTTACATGAGTGTATGGGTGCCCTTCACAACAAGAGAGGAAGCGGAGGGGGTGGACGGTGCTAGTTCTGACAACATTAAAATGGCTACACACACAATATGAGAGGATTTGTAAAATAGTTTATAGAAATTGTTTTACTAAAATTGTCAAATATGGGGCGCTTAAAAGATACTTCCACCTTAGTGACCCTAGTTGTAGCTACGCCACTGAAAATACTTATAGTACTTATAAATAAATTAGATGATAGACTTTAAACTACCAACAATGATATAAGTGTAGTTTTTTTCCTTCAAATGTATTTGAGGGGGTGAGTTCCAAAACTTATCTTATCCATTAATTTAAAAAAATAAGTTGACACTTGAATCTTGTTCTTCTTGGTGGTCCTGCATCTAATTACGTTATTATTTTGCTCCTTAATTTACTACATCCATTTGAAAAGAAAAATAGCAAATTGATATTGAGGATGATGTGAGTTTTGTTACCAAACTATATGAGGATAATGCAAGGGGTTTTCTGGGTCGACACAGCGAAGAGTTTGTTGGGTCGACCCAGCCAAGTGCTTCTCTGGGTTTACCAAGCAAAGAGGCTCCCGGATCTACAAAGCTAAAAGGCTCGCTAGGTCGATCCAGCCAAGGGATTCTCTTGGTCGACCCAGCAAAGAGGCTCCCGGATCTACAAAGCCAAAAGGCTCGCTAGGTCGATCCAGCCAAGGGATTCTCTTGGTCGACCCAGCTAAGTTGTTTGTTGGGTCAACATAGCTAATGGGTTTGATGGTTTTCCCGAGCCAAGGGGTGGTGAACGATGAAAATATGACATGTGTGAAGATAATAAAACATGCGAGTAGGTGCATACTTGTAAACATGTATTTTCAATAAAGGGACCCTATAGAACCCTACCTGGAAAAACTGTAGATGGATTTTACTGTATATAATGGAACACCTACAGTATGCACTGCTAATGAAAATGCCAAATACACAAAGTGGTATAGCTAGAGTGTCAGAAGGAAAGATAAGAAGAATCACCACCCAGGACTAGATAGCACAGGGGACGTACTCGAAAAGCTGTTTGGCTCCCTAAGACTCGAGGTGGTAAACCGGCCAGATAACAATAAAATGACATTTTTGTTCGGCCAGTCCAAGCTTCAAGAATAAACGAATGGTACAATACATAATAATGCATTTCACTTAAACTCTCTAGAGCAATGTTTTATTGATTACAATCATCTTGATTCTACGGACTTACTATTCAAACAAAGGAAAGTAAAAGTGTTGGCGTGTATATTTATAGCATAATGGTGGCGTTTTAGATTTTAAAATAAAAATATAAGCAAAAGTTACACCCTATTTATTAATTCACCCAGTTCATTAATCGGGCAAATGTTTGCCCATTCCATGAACTCTCCTTTCCTTCTGTCCATTTAACAAACTGGGAAAGCTAGTCCAGTTCATGAACTGTGCTCTATGTTAAAGGCACCACGTGGGCCTGTAACCAATCATGATAACGTTTGTACCTTTTCCTCAGGAACTGTTAAAGATATCAAATTGTGGCTTTTCCTATTAAATGCCTATACCTTTATACATAAGCAGAATTGAAAGTTTTAGTGTACTTAAATTTTTAATAAAAATTATTTTAAACCCTTTACACAATTTTAGGCCTATTTATTTTACATTTTTTAAAAAAAGAATTTTCAATATTTTTGAATTATTTATTACCATTTATATAAAGCCACTAGGTTTACATAAATAAACAATTTCAAGTTGTCTCATGGTTCTTGATAAAAAGGAGTATAAAGTTGAAAAAAGTAGATTTTCGGAAAACGAAGAAAAACTAAAATATTTCATGCAAATTAATTGGGTTAGCCAACATAAATTAATAATCCCATAGCAATGAGAATGTTACTGCTGTTATATAAATGTGATAATACACTTGACAACCAGAAAGAGCAGAATAAGTGCAAAATTTATTTGTAACAGAGGTTATAAATTAATTTTAGGCACTTCCCAATATAATATTGTAATAATTAATATGCTACCATTTTAAAGGAGACATTCCATACTATCAGAATCAATCAAATAATTTTTTTTTCTGAAACTAGCCCAAGTGGTCCCCTTAAGTTAGGCAGGGTAGGTTTAATATTTTAAAACGTATTTCCGCTAAGGTTGTAGTATATAATAAAATAAGATCCCGTTTATGAATTTGGCAAGATTTAATTCAACTTTTGCCCAGTTAGAGAAATGGTCAGGCGAAGAAAAGTTGGTTCAAGGAATGAGCAGAAAATTGCCCAATTCATTAAATTGATAGTTTCACTGTAGAGGTGTAATAACATATATCCTCATCATTGTAAAAAAAAAATTTAAAGAAAAAATTAGCAAGTTTTTAGTAAAACTTCTTTTATATATTTCTTCTTACTACCTGTCCAGTATATCAAAAGTTAACTACTCTAACCAAGTTGGTTTGACTTAGCTAGAATTTGGAGGAAATGTAGCCACACTTGCGTGGATAGAGAGGAAGAAATCAAATAGGATTGAAACAACATGAATAAGCCTATACGAGGTTCAAACTGTAATTTTCCTATCACCAACAAACCTGACATCTATCCTGCATGTCCACCATTTCATGTTATAGGTCCTATAAGTAAGGATATCTACACTTAATGAACCTTGTCTTCACGGTACATCTGATAAATACCAATTGAAAGGAGCAGCACTAATGTTTAAAATCCCAAGTGGGCCTAATCTTTCTCACATATTTATAAATTCACAAAATAATACGATTTATAATTTATTATTATATGAAACTCAGAGTTCTCGAACGAATTCTCGTATTTTTAAACGAAATTGATATTTATTATTCAATATTATTATATAAATAACATTTACTGTAATAATTCACTATACAAAAAAAAGTTTTTAATTTCTTCGCTAGATTGCATTTGTGTGAGGTATATCTGCTGCTGTGACCATTGATATATATATTAACTTTAATTTATATTAATGGGGTGTTCGCTCACACGTTATATTATAATAATTTTTATCACAAAAACATAATCCTGCACATTAATAAATGAATATAACAAATGGTTTCTGAGTGATTTTTATACAATTAATAAAGGTAGAGAAAATTATTTATTTATATTTTCTACATCAGTATTGATCATTTTTCGAATATTATAAAATCATTTGTATTATACATTTTATTTTTGTTATGAAAATTTTTAAACCTAAATTAATTGTTTCTTATAACAATAGTTGTAGGCCCATAACGTTTAAATCCCCATGGTTTAACTTACTATGAATCTAATTAAAATAAATAATATAGTGTTGTATGAAGAGAACTTCAACCCAAAGTTTCAACGTGAGCTCACATTGAGATAAATACTCATTAATCCCTTGATTAGTTTCAAGTGTTTGACTAAGAGCGTATTGACAGTATTTGCAGGGACCCATTACAACGTACTTGTACCCCCTCCACATGCCTTGTCGGATGTTGACTGCTCCACAAACACTTGTGTCAGTTGCGGTTTTTCAATCCAATAACTAACAGGATGATAAGCATTCCTCTCGACACCGTTAGACGTGATGGGAGCACTCACATTTATTGCTATTGTTGTGTTATAGACGGTTAGATGGCGCCTCTCACAGACGAGAACACGGGACAGTCGGTCTAGTGGCGGGCTATTCCGTTAACAGATCACACGGATGTATGGAATGCCATCTAATCTCCTAGATATAGATATAGATGTAGATTAGGAGACCATATAGGACAAACCATCCTCAATACATCCAGCTGGGACTAGAACTACCAACTCACGTCATTAACCAACAAGACTAGACTATGTTCCCACCGAGACAGATATTATTTAGTTCTTTGAATTCAGACTATTCGGTTTGATTATTATGGTCATTTAACTAAAGGTAGAACTATCAATAAATTTTAAAATTAATTGACTTTGAACCCACTTAAGTGGCTGCATGGTCTAAGGCGTTACTCCCACAGTAGATTAGAATGCTTATGACGGGGAAATCGAGGTTTAAATCTTGGTCACGTGTACTGAAGGTGTGTTTTCAAAAATTGTTTTCCAC
>CABFWO010000801.1:66333-77534 GCA_902155825.1 Timema genevievae | reverse complement strand
TCTTTCCGCACGCATATGAAAGAACACTTTCTCTAAAGATAACTTTTCAAATCTCTAAAACCATTAATATTATTAGTACTTAAGTGTTATAATCCGAACTATTAGAAAAGCTTAGTTCTAAAAAACGGTTTAAAAATATTTGTATTGTGTAATTATAAATAACAATTAATTAGTTCAAGAAAAATGGTAATTATTATTAAGTCTTTGTTGAATATTCTAGAAAATGTTCATAGAGAGTATTCCGACACGATATTTCTATCTGTAATTAGTTAACACTCATCAGGTAGGAACAGAGGCCGAATTAAGATTACATGCACTTACCTGGAGGACAATAGTAAAATATTTCGGAAAAAAATACCCTAATAATAATATACGAAGAGTTTGAACCCCAACTTCCCCATCGCCGGTAAGCCAAAATAGATTATCTTGACGTTTAGTGAGAGTGACCACCAATTAGGGTGTTGTTTTATTAATTATAGCGCTAGTCATAAGGGTTGTAATCACCTAAGCCTAGGTGTGAGTAACAAAATGCCTTAGTATAAATGTGTACAAATGAGGAGACAGTCACAAGGTTAAATCACTTGTATAGAACCAGACGCAGAATAGCAGGTCAAGGTTTGGATAATGGATAGTCAAGTCTCAGAAGTAAACACATTTCCTTGTATACAAATAAAACATATTTTAGGAAAATGGGGAATTGTTTACTTCCAAGTCCCAATCATATAATTATATTATTTTCTAGCCTTGCTGACATAGCTAACATTTTTAAATTACAATTAAAAATGAATATTTTAACAAATGCATAGCCTACTATACATAGCCCATGACTTTGTATCTCTACTTTGCCTAGATTAGTCCTTCTTAAGGCCGTTACACACAGAACGCTAAGCTAAGCTAAGATTTGCTCCACTAACCATTTAGAAAAATAGCATTCCATATATTTAAATGTGTTGGTTCACGCAGAAAGCTAGGCTAAGCTACAGTAGCCCCATGGTTTCTTTGGTGCTGACTGACAGTTCACAGCGGACTTCTGACAGTCAACAGTTAGGTATATACCTAAATTTTGACTGTCAGAAGTGACAGCTGCTAAACACATGTTTTTTGCAGATCATATGGTTCGGCGTAGGGATACATAATTTGGTCTGGTAGCTTTTGAAAGCCGTCAGCTGTCAGTTGTGAGCTGTCAGTCAGCACCAAAGAAGCCATGGAGCTACTGTACGCTAAATTAAGCTATGCCTTGCTACTCCGCGCTATGTTTTTACCGATTGCTGGCTGGGCAATTTTTCCATCTTCCATCTTGAGCCAACTTTCGTTGCGCATGCGCATAATGCATCTTAGGCTCCGTGTTGAACATACGCAGTACGGTTTTGGTGAAAATAACCAAAGAAGTGTTGAAGTTTTATTTTCAGTTTTTTTCACGTGTATTTAAGTAACATTCTATTTAGGTTTAATATTTAATAAGTGTTTTTATATTAAAATGGAAGTGTTAATTGAAAAAGTCAAACCTCCAACTTCTAAAATTTCTTAGTCTTCTAAAACAGCTGCTAACAGCAGCATCTTCTTGGCCTTCCAACAAAATTAGGGTATAACTTATATTAGTTTAGCAATGAGCATGAAACCAAAGTGACAAAGTCTTAGCACAGCACAACACAGCTTAGCTTAGCTTAGCCTAGCTTAGCATTCTGTGTGTGCCAGCTTTCACAGTCATTGTGATATGTTCACTCTCCGGATCAGCACTTATGTGATATTATATAAAACAAATGAAGAATTTAAATAAATAGAGCAATTAGATCTATATAAATAAAACTCTTTATTAAAATTCAATATAAAGAATTATTTTTTATAAATATAAACATAACTTTATAAATTAACACTTCATAGAAAGTGATAGTAAGGTTAGGTGAACTAAAATATGGTATGTTTATAAAATGGCGAACGTCTCCCTTACTGTCATTAAGTTTTCAATTTGCTTATTGATGCTGATTTATTGTTTGACCTGTGGCTGGGTCTTCCTGTCCATCTGTAAGGACGGCCTTCAAAGAGTTAAGGTTGATTCAACTTGTACGGACCTAGATCTCAGGACTTTGTACTCACAGTTATCTGCCACTTTGGTGTGAATATCTCACGAAATAAGGACCTTACGATCACCACGTTGGTACTCACAGTGCTCTGCCACTTTGCTGTGAATATCTCACGAACTAAGGACCTTACGACCACCACGTTGGTACTCACAGTGCTCCGCTACTTTGGTGTGAATATCTCACAAACTAAGGACCTTACGACCACCACGTTGCTACTCACAGTGCTCTGCCACTTTGGTGTGAATATCTCACGAACTAAGGACCTTACGACCACCAAGTTTGTAGATGAGGCTTTATGTACTCTCAGGTCCTCTTAGTGCTAAGATGTGTATCTATTTAGTAGACATACACTTTGGTGGCCGCATGGTCTAAGGCGTCACTCTCGTGTTAGGATTAAAGGGAGATCATGGTTCCAATTCCAGTCAGTTGTAATGAGGGTGGTTTACCACTTTCTCCCCACGAAAATGCGGAAACATGCCCGCTAAATTCAATCCCCCTGATCCCTAGGCCATTAGTGTAGTTAGTACCTATGCATATATCCTGAATGGCTGGTAGGACGTGGTGCTAAATAAAAATATTCAGTATACTATAGTAGGACCAGTCATTGGCAGAACAGTCGTTATTGTACTATAAGATATAGTATTCATTTGTTTTATTTATAGCTTGATCGCAGAGATAAAATATCAATTACAAATCCAAGAAAACATTATGAGAGATATTTCAACTCGAAATGATGTCAGTAGACCCTACTTAGTTTTTATTGAATGGAAGGAGCGAGGTCTACTTTTCACCAAACTACTAATAACTAACGATAAATATTGACCTCCAATTAATACAAGTTTTTACTTTACAACCCTTTCTTCCTGCCAGAAATATTCTATACAAACCACATTAATACTGACATAATACTGATGATTAAACCTGGTTTATCTCGGATTATCGTTAAGGTTATCTCGGTACCGGTAGTAGAGTTGTGTGAGACTGAGACATCTACTCCCTTCTCTCTCTTTCACGAGTCGATAGATTTCCCGAGTTTACAGTCTGCTGTCCCGCTTGAGGCGTTTGGAGACTGTAGGACAGACAACTGTCCAAGAAGTGTCCGTGTTAATCTCAGGTCCCACTCTCTCCATCTAGTCCAACAGACACTAAACTCCCATTAGGAGGAACATGTTCTATTAGACTAGAGGAACATGGCTCCATATGTTACAACCAAGTCCACTTAGGGATGAAATTATTTGGAAATGTATTGATTGACTCTCACTATTGATTGTAAGAAAGTTTAAAAATATACTGTGATATTATCTTTTAATACGGATATATTTCAGTTCGTGGGTATTAAACTAAATATAGTTGATAAATAATACAGTGAAATAGAAATAGAATCATATACCATTAGTTAACCATTGAAATTTCCTACCACTAAGATATTTAAGCTCATGCCCAGCTCAAGGCATTGTTTAGGCAAAGTTTGTGATGATAATATTCATGTATTGTGAGTAGGCTTTCTACGTTAGGAGATGCCATGGTAAGAACAAGGATCATGGCTTTATTTTCTACTTTAAGAGTCAACATTATAGAAAACATTATAAAAAATAATTAAAGTAGAGAGCCTTTATTACTATTAATTTAATAATATTGTAACGTGGGGCTCGTCGCCGTGCGAACCACGAGTTCTTTATAAGGATATTGGGATATGTTGCTGGATAAATGCTAAAATACTCACAGATCACCCAAGGGTTTAATTATTTTTAAAAAAACACACGAAAGAAAACATTCACAGAATTCCATATACCGATAAAAAAAAATTCCGTCGTCAAGGTAATAGTCACTAAATTAATAAACAAATGAAACACAATAAATAGAATAAGGCTGAATCAATGATAGCTAAGCAGTCTCGTTACACCACCCCCTCCTTAAGTCTGTTCGTCCCGAACGGATATTTCAATGTCGAGACTCTCCTCCTTGATATTCTGCAAGGCGATCAATGTGCATGACCTTCATTTTCCCTCTTGCTCCCCGTCGTATACGGATGACCACGTCATTTATCCTGTTAATCTACCTCGTATGGGCCTTCCCATTTCCTCTGTAGCTTTGGTGATATGCCCTTTTTATTCTGTGGGTTGTACAGCCACACCATATCTTCAGTTGAAAAGTTCCTGTCGTTCGCTCGAAGGTCGTATCGTGTTTTAATCCGGTCGCTGTTAATCTTGATTCATGTCCTTGCAGACTGGTGAACTTCTGCCAGTGTGTCCTTGATCAGTTGACTCATCAAGATTCTCAGGGCGGCCATATAAAAGGTCACAAGGTAAACGAAGCTCTCGACCAAAGAGCATCTTTGAAGGGGTCACTCCAGTTGTTTCATGGACAGCTGATCTATTAGGACAACAAAAACAAAGGAACTAAACTGTCCCAATTCTTTTGATTTTCTGAGACGAACATCGACAGATATTGCTCCAGGGTTCTATTCATTCTCTCAACCATCTCATCCGATTGGGGGTGAAGAAGAGTGTTCCTTGTTTTTTTAAATGCCTAGAAGATTGGCCATTTCCCGGAATACAGAAGACTCAAAATTACGTCCTTGATCGGAGTGTAGTTCCAGTGGCACACCAAATCTGCTAAAAACACTTTCAATCAAGGCTTCTGCTACTGTAATTGCCTCCTGATTTTCAATAGGTATTACCTCTGGCCACTTTGTGAAATAGTCCATCACAACTAGTATATATCGATTTCCTTTCTCTGCCACTGGAAGCGGGCCCATCACATTCACAGCTATTCTCTCAAAGGGAGCACCTACATTGTACTGATGCATTCGGCTTCTTCCCCTAGTCCTAGGTACTTTCCTTGAAGAACAGACGTCACATTTCAAGCCCCAACTTCTCAACGTCGTCCCTGCAATGCAGCCAGTAGAATCGGTCTCTTACTTTCTCGAGCTGGTGAGCTATGAAGATCTTCCAGCACGGTCGTGACTCGATTCTTTGGCAATACCAACTGATGTTTCTTGCGCAGACCATCTGCACTTTCCCACGTTCGATAAAGAACGCCATTTTTCATTACGAGGGAGTCCCACTGAGCCCAATAACTCTTCACTATTGGACTCAGGTCTGACACGTCCTGCCAGACTGGCTTCAATCCACCTTCCTTCCATTCTATTAGAGGACATATGGAGTCGTCTTTCATCTGATATTCCCTTAGAAATTCATCCCCCCAGAATTTTCTTCCGGTGTCTGCGACGTCCTCTTGCAATCCAGTACGTCTTATCATTGATTGTCCTTCCTCTAATTCGTTTTCTTCTCGTCGCTGGCAGTGCTGGCAGCCGTATTCCTTGTATGGTCTCCTGGATAGCGCGTCGGCGTTTCCATTACTATGTCCAGCCCGATTTTGGATCAATAAGTCGTATTCCTGGAGTTTTTGTATCCAACGTGTCATCTGTCCTTTCAGGTTTCTTAAAACTCAACAACCAGCGGAGAGCGGCGTGGTCGGTCCTTATGAGGAATTGCCTTCCATACAAATAGTGATGAAAGAGATGGACAGCTTTGATTATTGCCAGCAATTCACGTCTGGTTACACAGTAGTTTCTTTCAGGCTTCAACAGCACTTTACTGAAGTGTTCTATTACCCTCTCAGTGCCATTTTTAATCTGAAAAAGTACTGCTCCGATTCCAACGTCACTGGCGTCAGTGTCCAATATAAACTTGCCATCTTATTCAGGGAATGCTAAAATCGATGGTGAGGATAAGGTGCTTTTTAAAGTGTTGAAGGCTATGTCACATTCTGGGGTCCAGTTAATCTCCGTGTGGTTTCCGTAAGCTGGTGAAGCGGCTTAGCAATATTGGCAAATCCTGGTACAAATCGACGGTAGTAGGTACATAGTCTCAAGAAGCTTCGTACTTTGATCCGATCCCTTGGCTTTGGCCAGTTTCGGATACATTATGTCTTCTCTAAATCTGTTTCCACCACTTTGGCAGTAATTACATGTCCAAGAAATTTAACCTTCCGTCTGAATATGTTGCACTTCTTTGGAACGAGCTTGAGGTTAGCATCTGCTACCTTCTGAATCACGGTTCTCAAACGCTCTAAATGTTCTTCGAACGTACTTCCAGTTATTACGATATCAACAAGATAAACTTGGCATTTGTCGAGAGGGAGGATACGTTCCATGAGGCGTTCAAACGTAGCCGGTGCATTACAAAGACCAAATGGCATCACCTTAAATTGCCAAGTACCCTTTCCGTAGATTGAGAAGTATATTTTCTCGCGGTCGGCCGGATCGACCTCACATTGCCAGAAGACACTCTTCATATCCAATGTCGTGAACCACTGGGCCCCTGCCATTGCGTTCAAGGTATCGTCTATTCGAGGTAAAGGGTAGGAGTCCTTTTTCGTGACATCATTAAGGCGGTGGTAATCTACACAGAACCGTGTGGAGCCGTCCTTCTTCTTGACAAGAACTACAGGAGATAAACGTTGTCCTGAAGCTGGCTCTATAGCATTGTGCTCCATCATCTCCTTTAGCATTTCCTCAACCTCAATACTTGTAGACATGGGTAGTCGTCTTGGAGATTGTTTGATAGGTGACGCATCTCCCGTGTCAATCTTGTGGCAAATCACCTTAGTTCTGCCCAAATCACTGGTTCGTAGGAAAACGCAGACTTATTCTCCATTAAAAGCTGGACTATTCGTTTTTCTTGAGAAGCGTCTAGATGTTCTGAAGCACGCTCAGCCAGATCTTGTAAGGGCTTAGGTAGATCGCTTATGGTAGGAGTTTTTTTATCGGTCGAAATTCCACTCAACATTATTTGGGATACTTGGTAACATCTCCCAACGATAGTTCCTTTCTTGATTTCCCATGGTTTGTCAGACAGGTTTATCATCCTGACTGGAATGCTCTTATTGTTGTTCGAAAAAAGTGTTCTTGCTGTTAATACACTTAATGGCAGCTTGCTAGTACCATTTGCTGGCTCCACTAGTCCAAAGTGCCGACCATAATCTTCCCCACATTTTGCTGGAACGAGGACTTCACTGTTTGCAGGAAGAATGGTCGTTCGCTTACGGGCCACTGGGAAATTATCCGGAGAGGTCGCACACCATCGAAATACAATCTCAACCTCTACTTCAGGTGTTCTTATAACCCACGAACCTAAATCGATGTAGCTGCCAAATTTGCGCAGGAAGTCCAAACCAAGAATACACTCGTCTTCAATTTTGGTAACGTACACAGGATCTTATTACTAGTTAATACTCCTTTCCTATGGATCCAGAAATTTTCCATACATGGGAGCTCAAATGTAAAAGGAAAGACACAATTAATACAAATTTTGCTCGAACATGTTTCATTCATTTTGCCGATAGTGACTTTGATATTTGTGTTGCTAAATGGAAAGTTAACTAAAATGTCAAGAACTCCAGAACGCAATTGAATATTGGCTGTGTTAATACAATAGTTCCAAAATGTAAGTAATTTTTAACATATTTTAATAGGTTAAGTGTAATTTATTTACTTTTTCCATTTATTGGTGTGGGTTTCAAATATATATTAATATGTTTAATGTTTCCAAACATGATATTATAATTTGTAACAATAATTATTTATAAAGGACTTAATTTGTCTTCCTTAAATCTTTTTGAATGTTAAGCCGTGTTCTCACGTGTTATTTTCAGTGATTCGCTGACAATTAATACATAATTAACATCAGAACACTCATTTTATTAGACTGAATTATTATTTCACGCTTTCATTAAAAGTGAAAAGGAGTTATACTTTTCTTCATTGTTAATTATCACTATTGAAAAATGGGGAAAAAATTAATCGTGTGAACACACACAAGAATATTAATGAATTCATTTTTATTTAAATGTTAAGAGATTTATTTAGATATTTACAGACATTGTGTTGTTATAAGATTTCTCAAAAATTGTATTTAAGTGGCGAGACAAACAAACCGACCCATCTTTTGACTGCTACGGACAATTTGAATGTCTGTGTAATATAAGTAGTGATAGGTCTATATGAAACAGTAGTTTATCATTCGTAACATGATCATTATGATAAATAACACGTGTGAACCAATTCCTTTAATTTTTATTTTCATTAAAAATGAATCACTTGATATTATATGTATTTCTCCAACTGGCTCTACCTTCTATTCTCTTTACATTGGGTATACCGCTATAATCAACCAAATGTTTAGTGAGTGTTAAGGAGGGAGTATATTTTCTAACAAACTTTTAAGTATATTTTTTGCTTGTTTGTATTAATATCAGTACTGTTAATCAGTATTGTTAAAACAAAAGCGTAATAACAAAGCTACACATATCTTTATATGAAAAGAAGTTGAACACTTTCAGATTAAAAAAAAAGGAAAAAAAAGCAATTCGATCATTTAGTGTCTGGATATAAACAACACACTCTGGGGATACTTTGCTATTCACGGGGGTTGGGGGTTGGGTTTTAGACGAAGGGGAGGATTGATACAGTAGATGTACCCCCCTACCTCCTGTTTAGGCTATAATCAATTGATTACACTAATCTAGTAAGGATTAACTAGGATGGTAGAACTTGGAGGAAATGTTCTTGCATTGGCCTGAGATGAAATGGGAGACAATTTAGTAACAGCAACGTTCAGGATTCAAGCCATGAACTTCCTATCACATATAATCCTGACTAGATGAGCTTTACAAGTAGGTCTCATGACCACTGGTGAAGGATGCCAGTAACTAAAGTATGAAATACTCAATATTTGATGGAAAGTGAACCACTGGTTATGAGCCAGTCTTTTCCCGAGCTATATCTCCCCTCACTCCTCTCCATTCGGGTAACTCTCGGCTCCGTCTGTAATTGAATAGAAGAGGTGCAGAGACTATCATTATTCCTAGTTACTCTGACATGAACCGAGCACTGTGGTTACTATTAATTGCAATCTGGAGGCTCCATTGTTTAGGGAGGAAATCAGGTACAGAGATTCGTCATTAATTTGATTAAGAGACTCTTGTTTCCCAAATGAAGCGCTGGACTAAACCACTTCATATCGTAATACAGGGATGTAACTAGGGAACACACAGCTTCATTGATAAATATCTTCAGTTACAAACAACGTTGGTTTATTTTATTAACTGTAGTAGAGGCAGTAAGGAAAGTGACCTTAACTACCTTTGTCTAGAAAACATTTGTTAGGTAAGGCTGTGTTTAGTTAGTTAAGGTGAAACTATTAGCTACGTGAAACGTAGTTTAGTTGCGGAAATAATAGTGTGAAATTAACTAAATCCTATATTTTTATCTTAAGACTCTGTGTATAAGATTTTCATCTTTACATTTATGAATAGTCTATTTATATTTTAAAAATTGATTTTTTTTATTAAAAAATGTATAATTGCTCTAGAAAATGTGTTTCTGTGTCATAACTAAGTCTTGAGTACTTTGAAAATGCGATGAAATCCTTCAAATAGCTAATTTAATGTTGGCTATGTGTTATAAAGGATCATTTGTGTTTCTAAAAAAGATAATTTAACTTAATTAAAAGAAATGTTTTAAAATTATAAAATTAGTTATAAGATTTCTAATATTTAAAAAAAACCTAATATCATTATTACGTTTTAGCCAAAGCCGTTTTAGTTGTTTTTAGAGATCAAAGTGTCTTATTAAATGGTAATAAACAACAACAAACAATCTCAATGATAACATTTTCATCATTGGTGTATACTCAAACAAACAACTAACCTCTATTGTTATCTTTCTTTTATATTATACCTACTTCATCTCTCCCCCGTTATGTTAATTGTCCGGACAGGAAGTAAGAAGTGGTAGAAAGAACAAAGTATTTATACCCAGGAGCGCCCTCTCTGGTGTATTTATGATTTATATATTATAGAATATCACCCATATTAGTGGAATATAATCTTAAGATACTCTAGTGTTATAATCAGTGGCGGCCAAGCTGGGGGGATAGGGGGGCATTGCACCCTGGAGGAAATTTGCCCCCCCCCCCCCGAAATATATTTGCCCCTCTCTTCAACCTCAAACATTGTTTTATTACAACGTTAATAGACCCTTTTGTTAAATACTTAAATCTATCTATGACTGTATACAATTTATTTTTCAGCTGATAGAATTATGCGCCAGCCTCCTGCACGATGCAATGTGTCATTAAAGCCACCCACATTCCATGCTACAGCCAACTTCCTGTCCTAGGTCAAGTCACAAGTTACCCCTTGACCTCTTTCTTTTCCAAGGTCATTTCACTATCTACCCCTCTCTTCCCATGTCCTTTGAATTTAGTTTGTTAGCAAGTGCATGTGGTGCTAGGGTTTTTCTTAAATAGAGTGTTTATAGATGTTTTATTATCACATACAAATTAACTTTCAGACATAATCAGCAACTTCAAGACGTCTTATTTACATAAAGTACAAGCTTTGAACGATCAATGAATTAGAAATGAAGGTTATAGATAAATCTATGTTAGAACAAACACTAAAAGTATCGTACACAATGAGGCCAACTGACCAAAAAACTCAACCTTCAGTTGAGTTGGGCACTACTATACAACTTATTAAACAATAGGTGGGCGACACTGTCGTCTGTAAGTGCTTCCCCCAGAGCTAAGCTGCAGACAAGCTGTCAGCAAAATTGTCATATAAATGGAATGGGCCATGGCTGATCGACAGGTTTCTAACCCCTGTCTCCGTACTACTCAGGGAAGTGGCGGATCCATCTCTGTCTCGGCGAGCACATGTTAGCCATCTGAAGCCCGCGGTATAATTAGTCAGTGCCCTGTCCTGTGTCGTGTGTCAAGTTATGTCTTATTAGGTATTGTCTATCAGAGCACTTTATTTTATATATTGTTATGTTAAAAAAAAAGGGGGGGGCCCTTCTTATAATTAGTTTGGAAGGAACTGTACTGTATAGAGGTGATTATTAAACTGTGGTGCCTGGGACTAGCAAGAGTGCGCGTTTGCGTCGGCCCAATAAAGACACTTCAAGAGATACATCTTCTGAGAGACGTCGTTGGGTCTCATGGGACAGTGATCTCTGGCCTACATGATCCAATGAAGCCAAAGACTCATGGGTTGGGTGGACCCGATTGGGCGCGGCCTGGACACCGCCATGCGAGACTAGGTGTGGACTCT